>JAJTUV010001157.1:0-267500 GCA_021653895.1 Mastomys natalensis | reverse complement strand
GTGGTTCTTCCACCTTCTACCTAGAAATGAATGATACCATTTCTCTTTTCATATCATTATTCAATACAAGTCACCTCAAGGTATGAGAAAGTGGGATATTACCTATAAATAAGAATATTCTATTTTTAAAAAAAAAACTATTCTTTCAACCATTAAAATAGGCTCAAGATATAAGGAGGTAAGTACTACATTGTGTAGATATTCACCTCTTTGCCCAAGACTAACTCTCTTTTAGATAGAGTCTCTGTATTGTTCTATATAGCTCCTTTTTACACTGTTGTGCTCCTGAATAGGAAAATTTATAAGAGAGAAGCAAATCTTTTCTTGTTCTTTTACAAGAAACTATCTACATTTATAAAGTTCTGTGACCTCAAAAAATTACTGGCTACTTATTCAAATTAATCTTTAAAATGGAGAACAAAATGAGGCACAGGGTTATCTCCAATTAATTCAGAGCAACATAAATCAACACAGTATATAGGATATACACACAACACAGGATAGAATAAAATATCTAACACCAAACAGTGAGGCTGCTTCCTGCTTCCTGCTTCCTGCTTCCTGCTTCCTGCTTCCTGCTTCCTACTTCCTACTTCCTACTTCCTATTTCCTGCCTCCTGCTTCCTGGTTCAGTTCTGTGACAAGTATCTGTCATTTACTTCCACTGAACTCTACCTTGCCTTCCCCAATAAAAATCTATCAGCAACAAACCTTTCCTGCCTTGACTTGCTTTTATTTGGTTAATTTTGTTACAGTAAAATGAAAACAACTGATCCAAGAATTGTTTTTAAATGCACAGTTAACATTCTCCTTGATATCTGCTATTCTTTATGCTCACTAGTGTGTATATGCATGTTACTTTTAAAAGTAAAATAAGGTATTTTTCAACGAAGTTCCACGTAAAATTGTTTTATGTCATTGTCCTACTACAAAGTAAAAACATTAATAAACTAAGGTTAAATCCAATGATGAACCATTTCAAGGAAGAAGCCCTGGATAACATTCCATATTTCCTAACCTATCCCTGTTCTCTCCAACATTCTTTGTCAACCACTCCCAATTCCCAATATTGTTTACTCTGAAATTTAAACAAATTCCCAAAGTATCATGTCCTAGTTAAGAATGTAATCAAATGCCATAAATGAATTGTAATTTTGTTTCTTACCACCTCTGATCAGCAAGGGATATTACCTCCTGCTGTAAGAAAAGCACTTATTATGGGATGAATTGTGTTTAGCAAATTCTCATCTGTTGATCCAAGCATGGTGGTGGGAGCATTTAATCCAAACACTCAGGAGGCAAAGGCTAGAAGTTCTCTAGCTTGACCTGCATAGTGAATTCCAGGCCAGCTAAGATTACTTATACCTTGTCTCCAAAAAGAGTACATATGTTGACTCTCTGCCCAATACAATATGTTTATATTTGCAGATAAATCCTGTAAAGGTAAATTAAGGTCAAATGCCATTGCATGTTTAAATCTAATAGGATTAGTTTCTTGAAGAAGAAGAAGAAGAAGAAGAAGAAGAAGAGAAGAAAGAAGAAAGAGAGAAGAAGAAGAAGAGGAGACAGGGAAATTGCCCCACCCCTTTCTCTCTATGGCAAGAAAAATATCATGTAAGAATTCATGCAGAAGCCAGCAGTCTACAAGGCAGAGAAGAACAGAAATCCAGTGTGACTACACCTTGATCTCAGACATGTAGTCTCCAATACTGTGAAGGGGCAGAAAACAGTCTATAAACCATTTTGTCTGTGGTATTCTGTTGTGGCACCAAAGTTTACCAATACACTAATCTAAAAGTTCACACTCTGTTATATTTGTTGAGTTAGTTGCATTCTATCTTATTCTCTTGCTTCTTAGAAGGAGAAAAACAAAACTGAAAAAGGAAACCTGAATCTCCAAAATAATTTCTCTCCCAAAGTATCTGTCACTACTTTCTATCACAAGTCGTTTCTGTTGTTCCTAGTTTCTTGCCGTTCCCTCTGGAACTAAGCCAGAAAAGTGTCCTAAATTGGTTGATGAGAAGGTTGTTTTGACAAGCACAATAACCAAAAAAGATGATAATCTTTCAAAGATTTAGGACAATAGTGAATGTAAACATTTCTCCTGGCCTTCCCATAGTAGACACTATAATGAAGACTAGTTCTTCCTTCCACATCCACTGACACTCTCCCTCTGAGCCGACTGCACTGACATCACTGGATTCATGGACCTGGCCTCCCTTCTCTGGATCTAACGTTGACTATCATTTTCTGTTAATTAATTTCCATCTAGAGATAAGTTATGTAATTATAAACTGGTAAATATTCCATTTACTCTAGTATATGAAGTTAAATTTAATTATGTTACAACTGTTTACTTTATAATATGATTATTTTATGCCTAGAGACTCTTATCTGTATTCATTGTCTCTGTTTTTCATTGTCCACTCATTCTTCAGCCAACTCCACAGAAATTGTTGTTGTGATTGACAGTTTCCAAGGTTTGGCAACTAATCTGTACTTTGATGATTAAATGTTTTTGCAATAATAAACAACCACCACCAGTAAACTTTTTTGAACAATGTTCTAAGTCCACTAAATTACAAGATGTAACCCTCCAGGCACTTCTCAGTATCTTTGTTTCTTCCTACCAAATCTCTAAATGTTAGAATATTTTATATCTGCCCAGAATCTTCTTTTGTTCTTTTGTTCTACCTCTCTGTTGTGTTCTCTCTCTCTCTCTCTCTCTCTCTCTCTCTCTCTCTCTCTCCCTCCTCCTCCCTCCCTCCCTTTCTCCCTCTCTCTCTCTCTTTCTCTACTGTCAACAAAACTCAAATCCTTAAGTGCCACTAACATGTTAAAGTCATAAATATGCACCCCTATCCTCCTCTAATGAGTGCCATATCTCTATAGCAACTGAATGCTTGTCACTATTTAAATGTCGTACAAATGTACCAAGCTGCCTTCCCAAACAGAATTCTTGGTGTCTTCCACTGTTTTCCTTTCCCAGTTTCTCATAGGTGAGCAATATGATGGCAGCCTCTCATTTACTCAGAGAACCTGAAGGAGAACTCTTATACTTTCTTCTCTCCCTTTCATCCACCAAGTCCTGTCGCTTATAGTTTCACACTGTATCAGAATCTAGCCTCCTCGAGAGCTTTTGAGGCTGCTTGGCAAGAATCTGACATGTGCCAAGGACAAGGAAGTGGGTTTCAGGCAGAAATCTGACATTAGGCTAAAACAAAGAAGTAATTTCAGGCAGGAATCTAAATCTTAGGCTAGAACAAGGAAGTAGGCTTCAGACATGAAAATGACTTTGAGCTAGGACAGAGAAGTAGGCTCAGATATTTTGGTCATCCTGATAAACCCTTAGAAACAGTGATCACAGGAGTGTTCACGGAAATTTGTTTATTGCCTTGCTTGTTCCTTGACTATTTGTGTTTATTGTCTTGCTTGTTCCTTGATTATTTGCATCTATTGTATTGCTAGTTCCTCAACTTAAAACTGACCTTAATACTTGCATGTAATTAAAATGGAATGAAAGCAAAAAGGAGGAGGGGGGATGGGATAGGGGTTTTCTAGGGAGAGGAAATGGGGAAAGGGGATGGCATCTGAAATGTAAATAAATAAAATATCCAATGATTTTTTTAAAAGACTCTAGCCTCTTATCTCCATCCTCTTGCCTACACCTGGTTCATAACTAATTTCTCTCCTTTTATTCTTTCCTTCTTCCATCAACTTTCCAATCATCAATCAAATCATTTTTCAGGAAACCAAATACAAGATTATATTGCCTCCTGAATAGAACTATATCCTCAGGGTGAATTTCAAATCTTCACATGATAAACTTATGTCTTCTTTCCTATCTTTTTCTGTGTGAATTTTCTCTATGGCTACCCTCTGGCCATTTGATTCCTCTTCAGAGTAGTTGTAGTTAGTTCCCCCCCATTTGCTGACACAGCTGAACCTATTCTAACAGCTCCACCCTTGGCCAGCTCATTCCTACTCTTCAGGTTTCAGTTTTCATGACTTCCTTACAGAAACTGTCTTTTTGTCTTCTCACAGCCAACTTCCTTCATGATTCAAGTGTGCTCCTGTTTATTAGCTTCCTAGTACTTAACACATTCTTACACTAACACCTTTACCTGTTTTGTGTCTTCTCCAATCATAATAAGAACTATGGTAGTACAATCACTGACTTCCACAAACTACTCCATGTCTTCTTGATCATAAAGCTAGTATGTTGGCATTCGCTATCAGTTATGGTGTTCATTAATATTTGTGGATATCTCTCTCACTTACAAAAGGTTGGCTGCACTTCCCTGCCTGTTTGGATTTTAAAAGTAGTGACATCACTTGCATTAGCCAATGAAAGAAATGAGACATGGACAATCTCATCATTGGATAGAAATCTTGAGAGGCACAATTCTTTCCCGTGCCTGTAGTGATTATGTAGAATGAGTGAGAATCTCATTTGAGAAATTTCTGAGATATACTGTTTTCTTGTTTTAAGACAGAACAGTTCTTCCAAATTCCCTTGGTTGGACTGGGGCTAATGGGATGTGAGTTTTTCAGTGATAAACCTAGAAACATCCCTGGAAACCAAAATAAGGTAGTTACTCTAGGAATAAGAAAGGCATATTTCAATAAACCTGTGGTAGTTTGAATAAGAATAGCCCCCATTGGCTTATATATTTGAATGTTTAGTCACCTGGAAGTGGTACTATTTGTAAGGATTATAATATGTGGCCTTGTTGGAGTAGGAGTGGCCTTGTAGAAGGATGTCATCATGGGTGGACTTTGAAGTTTCAATAGCCTATACGAACCAAGTCCAGGTGCTCTCAATATCTATCTATCTATCTATCTATCTATCTATCTATCTATCTATCTGCCTGCCTACCTGCCTGCAAATCAGGATATAATGATCTAAGCTGCTACTTCATGTCCATGCATGCCACCATGTTTCCCTCCATGATAATGGACTAAACTTTTGAAAATGTAAGCAAGCCCCCAATTAACTCTTTCTTTTATAAGAATTGCCTTGGTCATGATGTCTTTTCACAGCAATAGAACAGTTACTAATTAATGGCTTTAATCACTGAGTGAATATAATAACCAGAAAAGCAAGCCATTGTGATTCTACTGAGATTTGGCTATTTTGTGACCTACATCACAGCCTACCATCTCTTGAGAAATGAAAAAATTGGTACTTGCCAGGCAGGTTCTGATGTTGCAAAAAAAAAAAAAAAAACAACTAAAATAACAATAAAACATAGTGTGGAATTGAATCTAGGCAACAAGACATAAGAAAAGGTTTTTCAGAGACTGAAAACGTGGTTTCACAAAACCATACCACAATAAAATAATTCATAGTTTTTCTATATGGAGTAACTTAGAGTGATGATTATAGCCTAATGTATTAGAAGGTCTAAAGAAAAAAAGTTTTTAAAAATGAGTTTAATCATAATTTGTTTACTTTCACCCTCTTTCACTGAAGTGTAATAGACTGGGTCTGAGTCTAGCATGGGCTTTTGAAACCTCAAAGACCACCCTCAGTAACACACTTCCTCCAACAAGGCCATACCTACTAATCTTTCTAATCCTTCTCAAATAGTGCTACTCCCTGGTGACTAAGCACTTACATATGTAGCCTAAGGAGGCTCTTGTTGTTCTATTTACCATGGTGTTTCTTTGTATTTCTGTCAGTTCTGTTAATTGGAGGAAAAGATCTAAAATGAAAGGTGTCAGGGATGAGATTCATACCAGGATCAGGGCCAACCACTGATACCTGTAAATTCTCAAATTGTTATTCATCCACCCAGAGTCAAGACTACTTTGAGATTAATTCTATGACATGAGTTAGGCAGCTTTGTCTGTACTTAAGAATAGAGTAAGCCATCACAAAGTACCTTCAGAATCAGGAGCAGAGTGAGTTTATAACAGGCAGCGCTTCCTCAGCGACCTGTTCAGAAAATGTTGTATAATAAGCATAAACTTCAGTTAGAGAAGCCTGTGAGGTTTGGTATTGTGTTTTAGCTGATAAAGCTAAAGTGCATATTTCAGTCTATCTTGCAATTAGCTTTGGATGCATGAATGAATTATTATCTAAGGAGTGTGACAGAAGTAATATATGTGAACCACTTTCAGGAATGGCCTATAAAATCTCCCATGCATGCTTTTCCTCCATTCTCCTTACCCAGTTATCAAATAAATGTAAAGAACATTAAGGTCCTATTACAGAGTAAAAGGAAGCATAATACAGTCAGGTCCCCAAATGAGTCATTTTTAAAACTTCCTGCCATTCAGAAGCACCTGTTTTATATTTCACTAGATCTTTTGTGTTAACCATGGAGATTGGAGGTTTTCTGGATTAATTTTTATGTCCTTTACAAACTCATATATTAAAACCTTAACCCTGTGTGTAAGTATTTGAGATGAAGTATTTGGAAAGTAATTAGGACGAGATGAATAGAACTGTTGATCTTGTCAGCAGGGACATTACATGAGTGTATTGGTGTATGCCTTTAATCCCAGCACTCAGGAGACAGAGGCAGGTGTATTTCTGTGGGTTCCAGGATAGCCATGTCTATGTAGAGAGACCGGTCTCCAAAAAATAAAGACAAAATAAAGTTCTCAACATATCTCCCTGTTTCTCTCTGTCCCTCTCTTACCCTCTGTGAGAGGACACAGGGAGAAGACAGCCATCTTTATGGCAAAGAAAAGATCATAACCACAAACCAAACCTCACAGTGACCTTCCAGTCACCAAAAAGTGTAAAAGTAAATTCCTGTTATTTAAGCCAATTTTTGTATATTTTATGGCAGCCCAAGCTAATACATAAGAATTTATTTTCTTTAACAATGTTATTTGACTAATAGATACATACAAAATGAAATCTTTTTCAAGCATCTTTCATTTGAACTTTATTGTTCCAATATTTCTCCACTCTAGTGTCCCATATCCAATTATGGAATGATAAACGCCTAAAAGCAAATCTCCACTTATGTTCAGTCCATCACTAATCTTCAACAGCTACATAAATGCAATCTTGCCTATTTTTCCTTTCTTGATTTGTCCTCAACATACATCCTTCTACTACATATTCATGCTTCAAGCCATACAACCCATATAAATTTATATTCTATTTAATACTGATGAACTTTTGTTTTAGGAAATAAAAGTCTGCTTCATACTTACAAACACATACAAAAACATATGTGGGTCATTAAACAATCATCAAATAATGAATTATAGAACTAAATATGAGATTCCTTCCCTTACAGCTCACATATACATACCTTAGATGCCTTTCTGAAAGGCACATTACTAGAAGAAAAATATTAGTAATAAGAAAGAAAAATTATACTTTTTCCACTGAGACAAAAGAATGTGACATTTTAACACATTGGTTAAGAATACATGTTCAGGAGTTACCCTAACAGCTTTCACATCTTAGTTTATCAATTTCTGTTCTACATAAGTAAAGATAATTATTTAACCTCACTGATTCAGTTTCTTTAATTGTTAAATATGAATAAAAATTGTTCAAACGTGGTTTTTAAAAAGTTACTCCAAAAGCCAGACATTCCATAAAAATAGAACATTTGGAAAGTGAGATCACGTTGCTAATGCCCTAAGGACTTCTAATTGATAATTTGGGACTATTCCCACAAACATAGCTGCAAATGCAGAAGATCTATGTTCTTAAAGAATAGACACTATGTAGCAAGAACAGAATGGATTTGACTCAACCACACTTTTAAGCTGACAGTATGATTTGAAAACATCTAACATCTATTCAATCACTCTCTTTGAATCTTATTTTTCTAAATAGGAAAAAAATGCCTGCTGTATACCAATAATATAGGAATAAAAATTGACATAACCATTGTAAATAGCTTTGTGCATTTAAACACAAGCTCTTTCTCTTCTTCTATACCTTCTAAAAGTGAGCACAAATTAACTCCACTATTCTCTTGAGATTTACTTGTCATCACTGATTATCTGGCTATTCCTCCCATGCTTGCTTTCTGCACTCTCATTTCTTATACAATATTTCATAAGATTTGACTTTTTATATAACTTTTGAGAAGTTATGTACATTAGTTAAAGTGTCCTTCTATTTTCTTACCAGTGATTAATTCTCACTATATTTTAATAAATATGTTATACTGTATGATTTGTCCTGGTTGATGATCTACGATTATGTCTATATATTGATGATCCAGTAAATACACACTCATTTCTTCTCTTGGAAACATTTATTTACTTGAACTTCATGCCATATCTATTTGAAACAGTATTTTTAAAAAGAGATTAAAATTATTTTATACAAATATTAGCCAATAATAAGTGTTTTATGTTTCTGGGTCTGAAAGTTATTAATAGGCATCTAGTTCTAATTTCTCAGTGATGTGACTAATTCTCCTTATCCATATGTCTTTGTTTCACTTCTTGTACTGAAAAATCAAAAAAAGACATTTTATTTTCATAACCATTTTTGCTTTAATATGAAAAACAAGCACATAAATTTATTCACGACTGGTAGGCACTGTGGGAATCTAGTAAAACAAAGGAGGATATATTACTACATTATAATGATGAACTATAAATGCTTATATACATTATTTTTCTAGGGTAATTCAAATTAATAGCTTCCATCTGCACACAGCATATAAAGAGTCTACATGGTAAACAACTGTCAGGAATTTGGGTTTCTGCAACAGCTATTTCATTAGTGGTTTATATATGATCCCTTAGATGCTTAAGAAAAATGTTAAACAGCATTTTATTTTCATTTAATAACCTTTAAGTACTTGAGGGTTTTTTCTTCTAAACATTTGTTCAAAATTCAGTTGTTATCTATAAGTTAAATTATGCTATGAGAGAAGTGTCTCACATCAAAAGCCATTAGAGTCCCTTTGTGTTCAGTGTTTTTGATGAATGCTAATAGGCTTATTATATACCAGACACTGTCAGGACTGGAGCATATGTGGGAGAGCAATGAAGGCTATACTCTGCAATATGGATATACAGCAAATGTAAGTACTATGCTCAGATATGTGTAGTGTCAAAGCAGGATTCATACACCAACTCTTCATAGCTGTCATAAATAGCAAATCTATGGCCATGTGTTTTGGGAGGTGCAAGAAAAAAAAAAAGATTGCATATTGGCTGGAAATAAAATTCTGGATTCTAAAAAAAGAAATAGAGCATAATATCCACTTTCTAAATTCCCCTCTCACCAACCCTTTATGTGCATCTTCACAGCACATATGGAATTTCTGGATTGAAAATGAAGTTCTTTTTTTCTCTCTCTCTCTTCTAGTCAAATGTCCCAAGACACATGTCTGCCTGCCAAAGTTTAGTTTCCAACACTAGTGATTTGATATCTTAGTTGACATATGTAGCATTATTGTATATGTTTATTCATTTATTTATTCACAAATTATTATCTTTTTAAGATAGCATCTTGCTATATAACCTAGACTGGCAGCAACTCAAAATCCTACTGCTTCTGTCTCCAGAATACTGGAATTACCAATATGTACATTATTTTTATAGAACTTTTAAAAATGCAATATATACAATAATTTTGTCTCAAACAAGGAAAAAAGTATTGTTGAGGTTGGATATACAGTTGGATATAACTAAGTAGCATAATATTAACTTGTTTCAAACGGTATAAATATGTTTCAATGTGATAAATTCACAATAGGCCACTAAAAATAAGAAATGCATAAGAGAAATCAAAGGATACCATTGATTTAACATAAAAAAAAAGTTTTAGAATAAAACAAAGTGTATCAGAGCACCAATACAGCTACATAGAGAGCTTCCCACATTCTGGTATTTACTTAGACAAAAAATAAATGTATGTTGTGAGTGTAGGTAATAAAATCAAAAGGCAATGAAGCCTTCTTCATGTCTGTGCCAGTACCCTGAGCAGATCTAGGGCGCCAGCTCTACAACCAATCCCAGAACACCCAGAGGAAGCTGGACTCCCAAGAGCTCTAACAAGCCCAGGATCTTAGGTGAGGAGGCAGCAACAACCACCCCCTACGCCAAAACAAGGAGTAACTGGACTCCACAGGGACCCAGGAACTCTCTCCAGGTAAGTGCCACAGGGGATCATTCCACTCTGCACCAGTGACCTGAGCAGACATAAGGTGCCAGCTCGGCACCCGATCCAAGAACACCCAGAGGAGGCTGGACTCCCAGGAGCCATAATACACTCAGGAACATAAGATCATAGGATCACAGGATCTCAGGAGCTTGATCAAACCAGGATTTCAGGATCCCAGAAGCAGTCTGACTTCCAAAAGCTCTTACAACAAGGATCTCAGGATCTCAGGATCTCAGGATCACAGGATCACAGAGATAGCTGGACTCTGAGGAGTTCTTACATAACCAAGATAACAGGATAGACAGGCCCAGTCAGAGATGGTGAGTGCAGGTAGCACTAGAGATAACCAGATGGCAAAGGCAAGTGCAAGAACATAAACAACAGAAACCAAGGTTACTTGGCAACATCAGAACCTAGTTCTCCCACCATAGCAAGTCCTGAATAACCCATGATACTGGAAAAGCAAGATTCAAATTAAAAATGACTTCTCATGATGATGATAGAGAACTTTGAGGAAGACATAAATAACTCCCTCAAGGAAATGCAGGAGAACAAGAGTACACAGGTAAAGCCCTTAAGAGGAAACACAAAAATCCTTTAAAGAATTACAAGAGAACACAACCAAACAGGTGAAGGAATTGAACAAAATCATCCAGGACATAAAAATGAAAGTAGAAACAATAAAAAATCACAAAGGGAGACTACCCTGGAGATAGAAAACCTAGAAAAGAGATGAGGAGTCGTAGATGCAAGCATCAGCAACAGAATACAGGAGATAGAAGAGGAATTTCAGATGCAGAAGAAAACATTGACACAACTGTCAAAAAAAATTGAAAATGCAAAAAGCTCCTAATCCAAAACATCCAGGAAATCCAGGACACAATGAGAAGACCAAACCTAAGAATAATAGGTATAGATGAGAGTGGAGATTCCCAACTTAAAGGGCCAGTAAATATTTTCAACAAAATTATAGAAAACTTCCCTAACCTAAAGAAAGAGATGTCCATGAACATACAAAAAGCCTACAGAATTCCAAATAGACCAGATCAGAAAAGAAATTCCTCCTGTCACATAATAATCAAAACACCAAATGCACAAAACAAAGAAAAAATACTAAAAGCAGTAAGAAAATAAAGTCAAGTAACTTATGAAGGCAGACCTATAAGAATTACACCAGACTTCTCACCAGAGACTATAAAGACCAGAAGACCCTGGGCAGATGTCATACAGACCCTAAGAGAACACAAATGCCAGCCCAGGATAATATACCTAGCAAAACTCTCAATTACCACAGATGGCGAACCAAGATATTCCATTACAAAACCAAATTTACATAATATCTTCCCACAAAGCCAACCCTAAAAAGGATAATAGAGGGAAAACCCAAACACAAGGAGGGAAATCATACCCTAGAAAAAGCAAGAAAGTAATCTTACAACAAAACCAAAAAAGGTAGCCACACAAACATAACTCCACCTCTAATAACAAAAATAACAGGAAGCAACAATCACTTTTCCTTAATATCTCTTAAGGTCAATGGACTCAATTCCCCAATAAAAAAGACATAGAATAACTGACTGGACATGTAAAAAGGACCCAGCATTTGGCTGCATACAGGAAACGCACCTCAGTGACAAAGACAGACACTATCTCAGAGTAAAAGGATGGAAAAATAATTTTCCAAGCAAATAATCCCAAGAAACAAGCTGGAGTAGCCATTCTAATATTGAATAAAATTGACTTTCAACCTAAAGTTATCAAAAAAAGATAAGGAAAGACATTTCATATTCGTCAAAGGAAAAATCAACCAAGAAACAATCTCAATTCTGAACATCTATGCAAGGGCACCCACACTCATAAGGAAACTATAATAAAGCCCAAAGCACACATTGTACTTCACACAATAATAGTGGGAGATTTCAACACCCTACTCTCATCAACAGACAGATCATGGGAACAGAAACTGAATAGAGACACAGCAAAACTAAGAGAAGTTATGAACCAAATGGATTTAGCAGATATTTATACAACATTTCATCCTAAACAAAAGAATATACCTTCTTCTCAGCAACTCATGGTACCGTCTCCAAAACTGACCATATAATTGGTCACAAAACAGGCCTCAAGAAACAGACATAAGAAAACTGAAATCCCATGCATCCTATCAGATCACCATGGACTAAGTCTGGTCTTCAATAACTACAAAAATCAATGGAAAGCCCACATACATGTGGAAATTTCACAATGGTCTACTCAATGATAACATGATCAGGAAAGAAAAAAAGACTTTTTAGAATTTAATGAAAATGAAGACACATCATACCAAAACTTGTGGGACACAATGAAAGCAGTGCTAAGAGGAAAACTCATAGCTCTAAGTGCCTACAAAATGAAACTGGAGAGAGCAGCTTGACAGCACACCTGAAAGCGCTAGAACAAAAAGAAGCAAATACACCCAAGAGGAGTAGATGGCAGGAAATAATCAAACTCAGGGCTGAAATCAACCAAGTAGAAACAAAAAGAACTATACAAAATATCAACAAAACCAGGAGCTGGTTCTTTGAGAAAATCAACAATACAGATAAACTCTTAGCCAGACTAATCAGAGGGCACAGATTAATAAAATTAGAACTGAAATGAAGAAATAACAACAGAAACTGAGGAAATTAAAAAAAATCATCAGATCCTACTACAAAGGCCTATACTCAACAAAACTGGAAAATCTGGATGAAATGGACAATTTCCTAGATAGAAACCAGGTACCAAAGTTAAACCAGGATCAAAAAAACATCTAAATATTCCCATAACCCCTAAAGAAATAGCAGAAGTCATTAAAAGTCTCCCTACTAAAAAAAGTCCCAGTACTAAATGGTTTTAGTGCAGAATTCTATCAGCCCTTCCAAGAAGACCTACTAACAATTCCTATAAACTATTCCACAAAATAGAAACAAAGGAACACTACCATATTCGTTCTATGAAGCCACAATCACACTCATACCTAAACCACAGAAACACCAAACAGTGAAAAAGAACTTCAGCTCTCTTCTTCCTTCTTTTCTTCCATCTTCTTCCTCTTCTACCCCACCATCTTTTGCCCTATCTCCTAAACAAACCCCACTTGAAACAGTTAAAAAGAAAGAAAGAAGAAAGAAAGAAAGAAAGAAGAAAGAAAGAAAGAAAAGAAAGAAAGAAGAAAGAAAGAGGACTTCAAACTAATCTCCCTTAATGAATATCGATGCAAAACCACTCAATAAAATTCTCACAAACCGAATCTGAGAACACATCAAAATAATTATCTACCATGATCAAGTAGGCTTTATACCAAGAATGCAGGGATGGTTCAGTATACGGAAATCCATCAACATAATCCACTATATAAACAAACTCAAAGAAAAAAAACATATGATCATCTCACTAGATGCTGAGACAGCATTTGACAAAATTCAACACTCCTTCATGGTAAAAGTCTTGAAAAGAACAGGAATTCAAGGCCCATATGTAAACATAGTAAAAACAATGTACAGCAAACCAGTAGCCAACATCAAACTAAATGGTGAGAAACTTGAAGCAATCCCACTAAAGTCAGGGACTAGACAAAGCTGCCCACTCTCTCCCTACCTATTCAATATAGTACTGGAAGTCCTAGACAGAGCAATTAGACAACAAAAGGAGATCAAAGGAAAGCAAATTGGAAAGGAAGAAGTCAAAATATTACTATTTGCAGATAATATGATAGTATACTTAAGTGACCCTAAAGCATTCACCAGAGAACTCCTAAACCTGATAAACACTTAAGGAAAGTGGCTGGATATAAAATCAACTCAAACAAATCAGTAGCCTTCCTCTACGTGAAAGATAAACAGGCTGAGAAAGAAATAAGGGAAACGATACCCTTCACAATAATCACAAATTAGATAAAATACCTCACTGTGATTCTAACCAACAAGTGATAGATCTGTAAGACAAGAACTTCAAGTCCCTGAAGAAAGAATCGAAGAACTCAGAAGATGGAAAGGTCTCCCATGTTCATGAATTGGCAGGATTAATATAGTAAAAATGGCCATCTTACCAAGAGGAATCTATGGATTCAATACAATCCCCATCAAAATTCCAACTCAACTCTTCACACAGTTAGAAAGAACAATTCTCAAATTCATTTGGAATTTAAAAAAACCCAGGAAAGCAAAAACTATTCTGGGGAATCACCATCCCTGACCTCAAGCTGTACTACAGAGCAATAGTGATAAAAATTTCATGAACTGCATGGTATTGGTACAGAGATAGTCAAGAAGATCAATGAAATAGAATTGAAGACCCAGAAATGAACCTACATACATACAGTCACTTGATCTTTGACAAAGGAGGTAAAACCAATCAGTTGGAAAAAAAACAGCATTTTCAACAAGTGATGCTGTTTGAACTGGAGATAGGCATGTAGGAAAATTCAAATCGATCCATTTTTATCTCCTTATACAAAACTCAATTCCAAATGGATCAAGGACCTCTATATAAAACCAGACACACTGAAACTAATAGAGAAAGTGGGTAAGAGCCTATAATACATGGGCACAGGGGAAAAGTCCCTGAACAGGACACAAATGGTTTATGTTCTAAGATCAAGAATTGACAATTGGGACCTCATAAAAATTGCAAAGCTTCTGTAAGGCAAAGGACACTGCCAATATGAAAAATGGCAACCAACGTATTGGGAAAAGATCTTTACCAATTCTACATCTGGTAGAGGGCTAATATCCAAAATATACAAAGAACTAAAGAAATTAGAAACCGACAATCAAATAACCATATTAAAATATGGGGTACAGAGCTCAAAAAAGAATTTTCAACTGAGGAATTCAAATGCCCAAGAAGCACCTAAAGAAATGTTTAACATCTTTAGTCATCAGGGATATGCAAATCAAAACAATCACCTCACACCACCTCACACCACCTCATACCAGTCAGAATAGCTAAGATCAAAAACTCAGGTGATAGCAGATGCTGACGAGGATGTGGAGAAAGAGGAACACGCCTCCATTTTTGGTGGGATTGTAAACTGGTATGACCACTCTGCAAATCAGTATGGTGGTTCCTCAGAAAATTGGACATAGCATTACCTGTGGACCCAGCTATACCACTCCTGGGCATATACCCAGTAGATGTTCCAACATATAACAAGGACACATGCTGAACTATGTTCATAGCAGCCTTATTTATAATTGTCAGAAGCTGGAAAGAACCCAGATGTCCTTCAACAGAGGAATGGATACAGAAAATGTGGTAATTTACACAATGGAGTACTACACAGCTATTAAAAACAATGAATTTATGAAATTCTTACACAAATGGATGGATCAAGAAAATATCATCCTGGGTGTGGTAACCCAATCACAAAAGAACTCATTGATAGTGGATATTAGCCCAAAATCTCACAATACCCAAGATACAACTCACAGACCACATGAAGCCCAAGAAGAAGAAAGACCAAAGTGTGGGCGCTTAGGTCCTTCTTAGAAGGAATAACAAGATATTCACTGGAACAAATATGAGAAAATGTGTGGGGCAGAGACTGGAGTAGGTACTTTCCAGAGACTGCCCACCTGGGGATCCATCCCAGACGCAATCACCATATGCAAACACTGTTGTGGATGCCCAGAAGTGCATGCTGACAGGAGCCTGTTATACCTGTCTCCTGAGAGGCACTGCCAGAGCCTGACATACAGAGGTGGATGCTACTTAGCTAATCATCAAACTGATCACAGAGTCTCCAATGGAGGAGTTAGAAAGAAGACTGAAGGAGTTGAAGGGGCTTGTGGCCCCATGGTGAGAGCAACAATGCCAACCAAACAGAGTTCCCAGGGTCTAAACTGCTAGCCTAGGAACACACATGGAGTGACCCATTTCTCCAGCAGTATATGTAATGGAGATGGCCTTGTTGGGCATCGTGGAAAAGGAAGGCCTTGGTCTATTGAAGGCTGGATGCCCAGTGAGGGGAAATTCAAGGGTGGGGAGGTAGGAGTGGGTGGATGGCTCGGGACACACCCTCATAGAAATATGAGGAGGGAGGATGGGATAAGGTTTTCTGGGGTGGAGGAGGATAGGGAAAGTGGATAACATCTGAAACGTAGGTAAATAAAGTATCCAATAATTAAGAAAGAAGGAAGGAAGGAAGGAAGGAAGGAAGGAAGGAAGGAAGGAAGGAAGGAAGGAAGGAAGGAAGGAAGGAAGAAAAAAACAGATAATGACGCTGGCTATTGCAGTCAAACATTTGAGACTTTTTGGCAACAACTTAACATTACCCATATTACTGGGAGTCCTTATAAATGTCAAGGACAAGGGACTATGGAAGGGGCCCATGGAACTTTAAAAATAAAATAAAAAAGGGGAAGATATATCCCCATACACTACAAATTTATTTAATCATGTTCTTTTTATTTTAATTTTTTTTTAAACTTTGGATGCCAAGGAACTTTCTGCTGAGTGTCTATGGCACCCTACAACTAGGCATACTTATACATACATGCACTTACTGGCATAAGGCATGATCCCAATCAGGTATTTAATAAAGGGAAGAGGGCAAGTTTGTGTTTTTTTCTGCAGGATGCTGAAGGAGCATGGTGGCACCCAAAGCGATGGTGAGACATGCTGGTGCCAGGACAAAGTATGATGCTGACCTGTGAGCTTGCTGAGTGCCCTGACAATGGTGACTGGAAGCTGTATTGGACATATGTTCCTGACCCACCATTGCTTACCTATTCCCCTGATGGGACAAGCTGCCTTGCCTCAAGTTTTTAGACCTTGTAGAACAGAGAATCAAAAAGAGAAGTTATAATGCCTCTTGTATTGTTCTTAAATGTGACCAGTTATTCAGACTCAATCATGTACTGGTCTAGAAATCAATCCAATATTGGAAATAGCAGTCTTCATTTGGAAGTCTGGATCTGGACATTTTCAGAGACATATTTGGAAGTTAGCTGCAGTTCTCTATGATGTTATGTTAGCAAGAGATAAAGTTGGGGCAGGATCTGGATTTCAAAAAAGTGTTAGTACATGTGTTAAGTCTCTTTTAATTGTCAAGTTAAAATTATTTGTTTCTTCTACAGTATTTAATGTAAGTTGCATTGATTGTATACTTTCTAATTGTGTTAGTGTGTTGAAATCCAGCATGTCAGTTACAAAGATCTATCAACCAGCTTTTGTTTTATTGCCCTGAGTATCACAGAACCTTAGTATTATGAAAAAAGCTTGCATGTACTGAAAGAAGTGAGTCAGGCATTAAGCAGAAGCGAGAGGGTAGTGGGCTTGATTATTCTTGGTATAACAGCTTTAATTACATTAATTGATAGCACCACTGCTTCTGCAATTGCTTTGACACAGGAAGTTAAGACAGCTACTATTGTTAATCATTTAGCAAAAAAAAAAAAGTTACTAAATGATACAAGAGGATTTACATAGGCATTTGGAAGAATGGATTGATGCTCTTTATCCTATTCAAATTATTGGAAGGAAGTTCAGAGTTTAAAAGTAAGGAGCCATCTCGTGTCATGCCAAATACCATTGGATTGAAGTTAGTTCTAAAATTTACAGTTATATTCATTATAATTAGCAGTATATTTGGCATAATTCTAACACCTCTCTGGATGTTTTAACTTTGCATAGTGAGCTTATGAATTTCAAGAATGTTGCTCTGCTGAGCTTTGATGCTGTAGATACTGCAGATAAAATTACCCATGGCCTGAGGTCAGTATTTCTATTTTGGTCAAGCTTCAAGAATGGCATATATAGCTTGGTCATGCTAGCCCTTTTTGTCCTGGGAATACTTTTATTCCTGCCCATTGTGTTAAAGCTTGTCTTTAACAACATCAACATGTTGGCAGTCAAAGTACATGGCTTGAACCTGAAAATGGACCCCCAGACAGGCTTTAAGCAGAAACAAGAGGGTAGTGGGCTTGATTATTGCTAGTATAACAGCTTTAATTACATTAATATCTAGCACTACTGCTTCTGCAATTGCTTTGACAAGGGCTAGGACAGGGAAGTAGGCTCAGATATTTTGGTCATCCTGATAAGCCCTTAGAAATAGTAATCATGGGAGTGATCATAGAACTTTATTGCGTTGTTTGTTCTTTGACTATTTGTGTTTATTGTCTTGCTTGTTCCTTGACTATTTACATCTATTGTATTGCTAGTTCCTCAACCTAGAACTGACTTTAAATTTTGCATATAATTAAAATGGTATAAAAGCAAAAAGGAGGAGGGGGTATAGTATAGGGGGTCTCTGGGCAGAGGGAATGGGGAAAGGGGATGACATCTGAAATGTAAATAAATAAAATATCCAATAAAAATGTAAAAAAAAAAAAAAAAAAAAGCAGTGAAGGAATCTGTAATTGATTAAGTACTCATTTTCTGTTTTTTTTCTAATTTTATTAAAAATATATTATTTTCTCATATAATATATCCTGTTTATAATTTCCCCTCCCTTCAATCTTCCTAGCTCCTCCCAGGCTCCCTTCTTTGCCCTTCTTCCTTCTTCTCCTCTCCTCTCCCCTCTGGAACCACTACTTTTCTATATCTCTTTAGAAACGAACAGGCTTCAAAGATATAACAACCAATCTTGACAAAATAAAATATGATAAGATGAAAAAAGCTATCATATTAAAGACGAACACAACAACCCAACAGAACGAAGAGTCTCAAGATTAGCCACAGAGGCAGAGACCCACTCACTTGTTATTACAGTCATGAGTCCCATAAAAATACTAAACTAATAGCTACAATATATATGCAGAGGACCTTGTACAGACCCACTTAGGCTCTGTGTATATGAGCTTGTCTGGGCCTTGCTTAGATAATGCAAAGGGCCTTGTTCTCCTGGTGTCCTTTAGCCCCTCTGACTCTTACAATCTTTCTGCCCCTTATTTTCTGGAGTCTCCTGAACTCTGAGGGGAGGAGTTTGATGGAGACCTCTAATTTAGACTCTCAATCCACATAATATCTGGCTGTGGGTCTCTGCACTCGCTTCCCATATGCTGCCAGAGGAAGACTCTCTAATGATGACTACACAAGGCACTGGTCTATTAGTATATCAGAATATCACTAGCAATCATTTCATTGATTTTTCTCTGTTTGTTCATTTTGTTTGTTGTGTTTTGCCTAACATGTTTGCTTCTTCTACCATAATTCCAAGTTCTTGGCATTTCATGCACTGCAAGGCATGGGCTCCATGCTATGAAAATAGTATTTGCTTTTAACCTAGGTCACTGCGTTATCTAGTCTCTGGTCTTGGTTACCTCAACAATGTCAGGTGTGAGTTGCTTCTAGTAGAATGGACCTTAGGTCAAATCAGGCATTGGTTGGCTACTCACAAGTTCTATACCACTATTGACCTAGCATATTTTGCAGGCAAGACAGGTTGCTGGTAAAAGGTTTTGTGGCTGGTTTAGAATCCATAGTTTTTGTTTGTTCATTTGTTTGGTTTTGTTGTTTGTTTTGGGGCAGTTGGGGGATTGCAGGGGGTTGTGAGTATCCTGCAAGTTATTTTCCTGAAACAGACTAGAATGTAAGAGTGAGTGTCCCATGTAGGCACCAGATCAACTTTTCGTTGTTGATTGAGTTTTGTGAATATTGCCTTCAGTAATGGTGGCCTGCTATCTTTTTGTGGAAACCAAATTTTTGTATTAGCAACAGTCTGGGCTGTTTGGAGATATCCATGAGACTCCTTGGCCAACAACTCAATTGATTGCAACCCAATCCTGCTACTGGAAACCTTACCTGGTTACGAGATTCGGCCAGTTGAAACAACATATTCCACATTACTAGGAATCCTCATTAAGATTTCCTTTAGAGGACCCAGAAAGTTTCTGCTGCACTAGGTTTCCACAATATTTCCCAAATGCCCCCATTAAAGGTGCTTTTCCTCTCTGCCCCATCCCCCACACCTGATCTCTCACTACCACTACCACCCACCCCTGGTCCTCCAATAAAATCTATTGTATTTCCCCAACCCAAGGAGTTCCCTGCATTGCCTCTATATCTCTCTTCTTTATCTAACCTGTTTGGGTTTATGGATTATGGCTTGGTTGTCATTCACTTCATGGTTAATATTCCCTTATATGTGAATACATACCATATTTATCTTTCTGGGTATGGGTTCCTTATTTAAAATGAGTTGTTTCAAATAATTTGATTCATTTGCCTGAAAATTTCATTATGTCATTTTTTAAAGAGTTGTGTGATACTCTATTGTGTATTTGTGCCACATTTTCTGTTGAAGGACATCTAGGTTGCCTTCAGTTTCTGGCTAGTATAAGAATAAAGCTAAAACGAAAATAGCTGAGCTATACTCAAGGTTTTTGATTGAAGCATCCTTTGGTTCTATGCCCAAGAATGGTACAGCTGACTCTTCAAGGAGAACAATTCTCAACTTTTTGAGGAATTGTCATAGTGATTTCCATAGTGGCTATACAAGTTTACACTCACACCGGCAATGGAAGCCTGTTCCTCTTGCTCCACATCCTTGCCAGCATGAGCTGTCACTTGTGTTATTGCTCTTAGTCATTTTGATGAGTGTAAAATGGAATCTCAAAGTAGTTGTTCATAAGAGAAATTGTTGAGAAGTTCTCTTTTTTTTTTGTTGAGTTTTTGGGTAGTTTAGGTACCAGGGTGACTGGACTTCATAGGATGACTTTGGCAGTGTTCCTTCTATTTCTATTTTATGGAATAGATTGAGGAGTATTGGTGTCAGCTTTTTTGAAAGTCTGGTAGAATTCTGCACTAAAACCATCTGACCCTGGGCTTTTTAGGTTGGAAGACTTTTGATGACTGCTTTCACTTCTTTAGGGATTATAGAGATGTTTGAATAGTTTACCTGATCTTGATTTAACTTTGGTAAGTGGTATCTGTCTATAATATCATCCATTTCGTTAAGATTTTCCAATTTTGTGGAATACAGGCTTTTGATGCAAGACTTGATGATTCTTTGAATTTATTCAGTACCTGTTGTTATGCCTCCCTTTTCATTTTTGATTTTGTTTATTTGGATATTGTCTCTCTGTCTGGAAAGCTTGGCTAAGGGTTTGTTCATCTTATTGACTTCCTCAAAATCCAGCTCTTGGTTTCACTGATTATTTGTACTGTTTGCTTTGTTTCTCCTTGTTTTTCTTCTTCTTCTCTTTCCTCCTCCTCTCTTCCTCCTCTTCCTCCTCTTTCTCTCTTTTTTTCCTAGAGTTTTCAGGTATAATTTTAAATTGCTGATATAGAAGCTTCTAATTTTTTTATGGAAGCACTTAATGCTATGACCTTTCCTCTAGCATTGCTTTCATTGGGTGCCTTCATTTTCATTGAATTCTAGAAATTCATTAATGTCTTTTTTTTTTTTTTTTTTGGTTTTTCAAGAGAACTGTGTAGTCTTGGCTGTCCTGGAACTCACTCTGTAGACCAGGCTGGCCTCAAACTCAGAAATCTGCCTGCCTCTGCCTCCCATGTGCTGGGATTAAAGGTGTGTGCCACCACTGCCTGGCTTCATTAATGTCTTTATTTCTTCCCTGACCCAGAGATCATTGAGTAGAAAGTTGTTCAGTTTCCAGGTGAGTGTAGGTTTTCCAGTATTTCTGTTGTTCTTGAAGTCCAGCTTTAATTCTTGAGAAGATAGAAGGCATTATTTCAATTCTTTTATCTGCTGAGGTTTACTTTGTGACTAACTATATGGTCAATTTTGGATAAGAATCATGAGGTATGGAGAAGTTGTAATCTTTTGTGTTTGGGTGAAATATTCTATAGATGTCTATTATGTCCATTTGATTCATAAAGTCTGTTAATTTCATTATTTTTCTGTTTAGTTTTTGTCTGGATGACCTGTCAACTGATGAGAGTGGTGTATTGAAGTCTTCTACTATTAATGTGTGGGGTTCTATGTTGGATTTAAGATTTAGTAATGTTTCTTTTACAAATACAAATGCAATTGTATTTCGTACATAGATGTCCAAAATTGAGGTATCATCTTGGTAGATTTTTTTCTTTGATGATTATGAAGTATCCTTCCCTATCTCTTTTGATTAATTTTGGTTGAAATGTCTATTTTATTAAAATTTTATTAAATATTAGAATGGCTACTCCACTTTACTTCATGGGTTCCCTTTGCTTGGAAAACTTTTTTTCCAGTCCTTTACTCTGAGGTAATGTTTATATTTATTGCTGAAGTGTGTTTCTTGTATGAAGCAGAATGATGGATCCTGTATTCACATCCATTCTGCTAGCCTGTGCCTTTTGGTTTTGTTGTGTGTGTGTGTGTGTGTGTGTGTGTGTGTGTGTGTGTGTGTGTCAAGACAAAATTTCTCTGTATATCCCTGTCCTGGAACTCACTCTGTAGACCAGGCTGGCCTCGAACTCAGAAATCCACCTGCCTCTGCCTCCCAAGTGCTGGGATCAAAGGCATGTGCCACCACTACCCTGCTTACACCAGTGCCTTTTTATTGGGGGAAATGAGTCTATTGATGTTGAGAGACATGAATAACCAGCAATTGTTATTTACTGTTATTTTGATGTCTGTGGTGTGTGTGTATGTGTGTGGTGTGTGTGTTATGCTCCTTTTGTTGTTGCTGGTATGGAATTACTTATTTCCTGTGTTTTCTTGGATATGCATTATCCTCCTTGGTTTGGAGTTTTCCTTCTAGCATTTTCTATAGGGCTGGATTTGTGGATAGATATTGTTTGAATTTGGATTTGTCTTGAAATATCTTGGTTTCTCCATCTATGGTGATTGAGAGTTTTGCTGGGTACAGTAGTCTAGGTTGGGTTTTTTTTTTTTTTTTTTTAGAGTTTACAAGATATCTGTCCAGACTAGCTTTGAGAGTCTTTGTTGTGAAGTTGGATGTAATTCTGATAGGTCTGCCTTTGTGTGTTACCTGCCCATTTTCTCTTGATGCTTTTAATGTTCTTTCGTTGTTCTGTAGATTTTGCATTTTCAGAATTATTTAGCAGGAGGATTTTCTTTTCAGGTCCAGTCTAATTCATGTTCTATAAGCTTCTTGTATGTTTATAGCATCTCTTTCTTTAGGTTGAGTATGTTTTCTTCTGTGATTTTGTTGAAAATATTTTCTAGTCTTTGAAGCTGGGACTCTTCACGTTCTTCATCTTCTTCTATTTCTATTATTCTTAGATTATTTCTTTTCATGGTATCCTACATTTCCTGGATGTTTTGTTTCAGGAAATTTTTTTAGATTTAACATTTTTTCACTGATGTATCAGTTTCTTCTATTGTGTCTTGTATGTCTGAGATTCTCTCTTCGTCTCCTGGATTCTGTTGGTGATGCTTGCATTTGTTGTTCTTGTTCTCTTCCTTAGGTTTTCCATTTCCAGGATTCTGTCAGATGCATTTTCTTTATTACTTCTAATTCAGGTCTTGCACAGTTTTATTCATTTCCTTTACCTGTTTAATTGTATTTTTTGTATATCTTTAAGGTTTTTATTTGTTTCATCTTTAAAGATTTCTAACTATTTGAAGGTATTTTCCTGTATTTCTTTAATAGATTTATTCATTTCCTTTTTAAGACCTCTATTATTTCTATAAGATTGGATTTAAGTTCTTTGTGTGTGTGTGCTTCAGTTATGTTAGGATATTCAGGGATTGCGTAGTAAGGTAGCTGTGCTCTGAAAGTGTCATATTGCCCTGGCTTTTGTTGACTGTGTCCTTTCGAGGGCCTTATTTAGCCATCTGGATGGCATTGGTCCCTGCATGTTCCTATTGTAGTAGGTATTGGTAGAGGGTTAACACCAATGGTCCTGTTGTGGCAGGCCTCTGATGGGTATCCTTGGCCTGTATGTTTCTGGATATGCAAATCTATATGGTTCAGGAGAATGGAGGTACTCCTGGGATATCAGGGTGCTCAGGAAAGCTTGGCTTACCCCAGAGGACTCAGTGAGCAGGAACACTGGTTGCAGAAGGGAGGCTTTCCTGTATGGTTCAGGATCCACAGGTCTGATAAATGTGCAGAGAAGTGAGCAGAGAATGGATTGGAGTACAGATTTTTTAAGATTTATTTATTTATTTATGTATATGAGTACACTATAGCTGCCTTCAGACACACCAGAGGGCATTAAGTCCCATTACAGATAGTTGTGAGCCATCATGAGGTTGCTGGGAATTAAACTCAGGACCTGTGGAAGAGCAGTCAGTGCTTTTAACCACTCCAGCCCCTGGAGTAGGGATTTTTAACTATGTCCTTAATAATCTTTTGGATTTCCATAGTGTATATTGCTATGTCTACCTTTTCATTTCTGCTTTTGTTAGTTTGGAAATTTTCTTTCTGCCTTTAGTTAGTGTGTCAGGTTCTCTAGAGTCACAAAGAATATGGAATGTCTTTATATATTAAGGGAATTTATTGTGATGACTTGTTATAGTCCATGGTCCAACTAACCCAACAATGGGCAGCTGTAAATGGGAAGTCCAAGAATGTAGTTATTGCTCAGTCCCATGAGGCTAGTTATTTCACCTGTATAAGCTGGAATCCTGAAGAAGTAGGTTCCAACAGATGTGCTGGCAAGTAAGTACAAGCAGACAAAGAGTGAATCTTCCTTCTTCCAATGTTCTTATGTAGGCCTCCAACAGAAGGTATGGCCTAGATTAAAGGTGTCTACCACCAGGCCTGGATCTGGAACTTGCTTGTCCCAGGCTGGCCTTGAACTCAGCGATCTTGCCAGGCAGTGGTGGCACACGCCTTTAATCCCAGCACCTGGGAGGCAGAGGCAGGCGGATTTCTCAGTTCGAGGCCAGCCTGGTCTACGGAGATGAGCCCGGGCTACACCGAGAAACCTTGTCTCAAAAAAAAAAAAAAAAAAAAACACTCAGCGATCTGCTTGTCTGGGTCTCCTGGTATTTAAGGCATGTATTTCCTAAGTAAGCCTAAGCTTTTCATAGCCACAATGCCTCAAGATCTCCATGTCAAGATCTGGCTCAGAAGCCTATGTCTTCCAGCCTCAAGATCTGGATCACAATTATGCCCTCCATTTCTGGATTGTAGTTCACTTCAGATGTAGTTAAGTTGACAACCCAGAATAGCTTTCACAGTTAATTTAGATATGTTTTTCTATCTTGTTAATTTTCTTAAAGAACCAATTTTTTGTTTCATTGATTCTTTGTATTGTTTCCTTTGTATCAACCCCAAGTGTGATTGTTTCTTGCTGTGTGCTCCTCTGGGATGTGATTATTTCTTTTTGTTCTAGAGCTTTCAGGTGTGCCTTTAAATTGCTAGTATGAGATTTCTCAAACTTTTTATGTATATGATATAGTGAACTTGATTCACTTAGTGCTATGAACTTTTCTCTTAGTACCACTTTCATTTGTCCAATAAGTTTGGGTATGCTGTGTGTTCATTTTCATTGAATTCTAGAAAGCTTTTAACTTCTTTCTTTATATATGTCTTTTCTATTTTTCATTCAGCAGAGAGTTGTTTGGATTCCATGAGCTTTTAAGCTTTCTGTTGTTTCTATTGTTTGGGGTATCCAGCTTTAATCCATGGTGGTCAGATGGGATGCAGGGTATTACCTTGATTGCCTTGTGTCTACCAAGACTTCCTTTGTATGTAGCCAATTTCAGAGGAAGTTCCATGAGGTGCAGAGTAGAAGGTATATTCTTCTGCTTTGATGAAATGTTCTGTAGATATCCCTTATGTCCACTTTGTTCATGTTTGTCAGCTCCAGTGTTCCTCTGTTTAGTTTCTGTCTGGGTGACCTGTCTGCTGTCAAGCATTGGGTATCAAAGTCTCCCAGTATCAGTGTGTAAGGGTCATTATTTAAACTGCAGTAGTAGGTTTTTTGTTTTGTTTTGTTTTGTTTGTCACAAACTTGGTTATCTTTGTGTTTTGGGACATAGATGTTAAGAATTGAATTGTCATCTTGGTGATTTTTTTTTTTTTGATGAGTATGTAATGTTTTTCTCTATTTCTTTCAATTGGTTTTGATTTGAAGTCTATTTTGTTAGATATTAAAATGGCTACACCAACTCTCTTCTTAGATCCATTTGCTTAGAATATCTTTTCCAACCTTTTCTATCCTTGATGTTAATGTTTGTTTTTTGGATCAGCAAAAGGATGTATCTTGTTTTCCCATCCAATTTTGTTAATTTGTAATTTTTTTTAATTGGGGAATTTAAACTATTCATACTGAAAAATATTAATAACCAATAATTGTCGATTCCCATTATTTTTGTGGTGAGGTGGTGGTGGTGGGTGGTGGTGATGGTAAAGTATTGGTATGAGTATTTGTGTGTGTGTGGTGTGTGTGTGTGTGGTGTCTTGTGTGTGTGTGCTCTTCCCATCTTTTAATTTTGCTGGTGAGATTATTTATTTCCTTTATTTTCATGTGTGTAGTTAAACCCCTTAGTTTCAAGTTTTTCTTCAAATACCACCTTACTTCAAATCAAGTAAAGTTTGTCTTGAGATAGGTGGTGTTTAAATTTAACATTATGATGGAATGTCTTGTTTTCTTCATTTATGGTTTTTCTTCTATGAATATGTATGTTTTCTTAATCTGTGGGTTAGGTTTTTCTGGGCTGGCATCTGTGGCTTCTAGAGTCTGCAGCAGTATATCCAGGTCTTTCTGGCTTTTAGAGTCTACATTGAGAAGTCAGGGTGTAATTCTAGTAGGTCTCTCTTTATATGTTAGTTGGTCTTTTTCCCTTACAGATTTTAATTGTCTTTCTTTGCTCTGTATATTTAAAGTATTGATTATTATGTGGAGAGTGGACTTTCTTTTCTGGTCCAACTTGTTTGACATTCTGTGTGTTTCTTGTGCTTTTATAAGCATCCCTCCTTTATGTTAGGAAGATTTTCTTCTATGATTTTTTATTTATTTATTTAATTTTTGAGCTATATTTCTTTTTCTTTCTCTATACCTATTATTCTTAGGTTTGGCCTTTTCATAGTGTTCCAGATCTCCTAGATGTTCTATGATGGGAATTTTTTAGATTTAACATTTTCTTTGACCAGTGGATCCATTTCTTCCATCACATCTTTAATTCTTAAGATTTTTCTCTTCCACCTCTTATATTTTGTTGGTGAAACTTGCCTCTGTGGTTCCTATTCTAATTCCAAAATCTTCATTTCTAGAATTCCCTCACTTTGAATTCTCTTTATTGATTCCAACAGTTTTATTTAGTATCTTCAATGTTCTTTTTTAAACTTTCCTTAAAGTGTTTATTCATTTTGTTTTTAATAACCTCTATCATATTCACCAAGGCTGTTTTATGGTCTTTTTTGTGCTTCAGCTATGTTGGAATATTCGAGGTCTGCTGTGGTAAGATGGCTGTTCTGTAGTAGAGGTGGATTGTCCTGGCTGTTGTTGATTGTGTTTTTACATTGGTATCCCTGGATCTGGAGTTAGGATGATTTAAAGTCTATGTGCTTGGGTTTTTTGGGGAAAAAGAAAAAAAGAGAAGCATAAAAATTTTTTAAAAAAAATCCATTTTTTGGGAAAAAGGGAAAAAAAATTTTTCCCCAAAAAATTTCCCCTTTAAATAACCCCTAAAATTTTTTTCAAAAAAAATTTTTAATTTTTTAAACCCAATTTTTACTTTTTTTTGGGGGGGTTTTTTTAAAAAAAAATTTTAAATTTTAAAACCAAACCGGCCCCCCCCCAAAAAGGGGAAAAATTTTTAAAAAAAATTTTTTTTTCCAAAAAACCCTCCAAAAAAGTGGGGGACAAACCTTTGGGTTTTAAATTTTGGGGCCCAAGGCTAAAAAATCCCCAAACCCCCCCTTGGTTTTTTCCCCAGGTTCCCCCCCCTTTTTCCCCAATCCCCCTATTTTACCCCAACCCCCCCCGTTAAAAAGGTTAAAGGGGGTTAAATATCCCTTTGGGGGGCTGGAAAGCAAAAAACCCCCCCACTCTATTTAAATTTACCCAATTTTAACCCCCCTTTTTTTTAAATTTTTCCCCCCCTTCCCCATCCTTTTAATTCAAAAAAATTTTTTTAATTTTCATAAAAATTAATTTTAATTTATACAAACCCTAAAAAACTTTTTTTAATGAATAAAATGTGGGACCCCCCAAAAATATTTTTCCCTTTTCTTAAAAGGGGAAAAAAACCCCGGAAAAACAAAAACCCCAAATTTCCCCAAATTTTTGGGCCCCCCAAAAACCCCCCCCCCCGGGGGGTCCACCCCCGCTAAGCCCAAAAAACCCCAAAAGCCCCTTTTTTTGTCCCCCCGAAAAACAAATGTTGGGTTTGTTTATTTTTCCCCCTTTTAAAAGGATGCCACCCCCTTTTAAAAAAAAAGGGGGTTTAAATTTTCTCCGCCAAAGGAACCCCCCAAAAGGGGCCCCGGGAGTGGTTGGGGAAAAGGACTGAAAGTAAAGGGGATTAACCCCTGGGAAAAAAAATATAAAAAACCCCAATTTTCCCCCAAAAATTCACCAAGGGGTTAAAAAAAAAAAGAGTCCCCTTGAAACCTTGACTCGGCCCCCCTTTCCCCCCCCAAAACTTTGGTGCGGGCGGAAATTTTGGGTTTCCCGGTGGGTTCAAGTGAGGTTCCAGGAAGGGGGGTTAAAGAGAAACCCTCCCCAAAAAAACAAAAAAAAAAAATTTTTTTCCTTTTTTTTTTTAAAAAAAAAGCGAACATAGAAGGGACCCAAATGGAAGGGGTTTTTAAGAGAGGGCCCCTTTGGGGGGAAGGGCCCCGGAGGGGGAAAAGACCCTGGGGGGGAAGTTTGGGGCCCGGGAAAAGGGGGGGGGGGTTAAGGGGAAATTTGGGGGGTTTGGGGGAAAAGGGGGAAAACCAAAAAGGGGTTAAAATTTTAACATTAAAAAAAAAAATCTAAAAAAAACATGTGATTTAAATTTGGGAAAAAACCAAAGGGGTTTAACTTTTCAATTTTTCCCCCCCTTCAAAAAAGAGAAAAAAAAAGGGGAAATTTTAAAGGTTTTTAATTGGCTAGAAAGGGAAGTGACTAGATCCCTTTGGCATCCTGAAAGCCCTTTCTTTACCGGATACCCGGACTTTTTTTAAAACCCCTAGCTTGTTTTTTTGACTATTTGCTTTAAAATTTTTTTGGGGTTATACTACCTCAACCTAAAAACTACCTTAATTTTGAATGAAATGAAAATGTATAAAAGAAAAAAAGGGGGGAGGGGAAAGGGGGGGGGGGTTTTTTAAATTGGGGGGAAAAAGGGGGGGAAAAAGGGGGTAACTTTTAAAATTTTTTAAATTTTTAAAAGGGGGAAAAAAAAACAAACAAAAAAATGTTGCCCCAATTTTTTAAACCCCCAAAAAAAAAAACCCCCAAATTAAAAATGGAAAAAGACCAATTTCAATAAAATTAACAAGGACCTCAGAGGGAATATGATCATCAAACAATAAGGAATAAACCATGTAAGCTGAAGAGTAAAAGGTATGAGAAAATGGAAAATAAAATACAGCAGCTCCTCTCAAATGTTACCCATATTAACTCAGTTAAATATTGCTACTAAAATTACTGGTAGATAGGTATTGATGGGGACAGATGCGAGGAGTTCTAAACAAAATAAAATTCCCAAGTCAGATTCCCATAGGTATGCCCACCTTCAATCTTCTTCAGCTATTACTGAGGCAATCAATTCCATATAATCTTAAGATCAACTTGGCACAAGTATAACCTGAGCACATAATGATATATAAGACAAATTGTAATTAGTTGCTTTCATGTTGCTGTGAAAAAACAAGATGACCAAAGGAATTAACAAAAGGATTTATATGGGTTTATAGTACCGGGGCTGGGGGGCATAGGAATCCATCATGGAGGGAAGCCAAGTCAGAAGGTTTACCATTGACTCCTGGAACACAAGCTTAGAGCTCACATCTTAAACCACAAGTTTAGACCAAAAGGTGAAATGGAAAGCTTTTGAAATCTCAAAGCCCAACACTATTAGCTTACTTCCTCCAACAAGGCTTCAATTTCTATACCTTCAACAAACAGCATCACCAAATGGGGAACAAGTGTTCAAATAAATTGAGCCTCTGGGGGGCACATTCTTTTTAACAGCCTTGGCTAATTAGGAACTCACACTGTGGAGTAGGTAGCTCAAGGTGACAGTGAATCTGCCTGCCTCTGCCTCTTGAATGCTGAATTAAAATGTGCACCACCACTGCTCAATAGGGGACATTCTCATTCAGACAGACACATTAAGCATTCCTCACCTCTAGTGGAGGTGTAAGAAAGTAACTTGGTACTACACAATGCATAACTGAGAAAGAGTAAAATGTTAGTCTTTATATTATCCTTGTCTAGGGAGAAGCCAGGGAGAGAGAATTTTTATCCATCTTATTCATCCATCTCATCTCATCTCATAGATCCAAAGTTCTTGAAGCATTTCGAGGCTTCTCCAATGGGCTTGTAAACAGTAAGAAACCAGTCAGGAAAAAAAAAAAATCTCAAACAAAGCACCCATTCTTGCAATTGTCTTGTCTTTCTTCCCCATTTCCCTACCTTTCTTGTATCATGCCGATTCTATCATGCCGATTCTATATAACTAACTATCTTGCCCACAAACCTTTTTTCGTCCTGATTTCTAGAGAGCTCTGAGCAAGAGACTTCCAAGATAAACACCTAGTGAGTGACTCATTGAGACTCGACAAAAAAGCCTATTCAATTTTTTAAAAGTCTAGTGCTTTTTCTCCCAAGATTTTAACTCCTAACTAAGAAAAAGTATTTCTGGGCATTTTTTAAAATTTCACTGAAGAACAGTAGGTTTTACTTCTTATATGATCTTAACAATCTTAATTCAATATGGAAAAAAAGGGTTTCTTCTCAAATCCTGGAACCATCTGTAATAGTTGTTCCTTTGTTAGCATTCTGTTAAAACTCCACACTCCAGAGTTACCCGGCAACAGCTGGTATGTCCTCCCCGGAAGCTACCTGGCAACGGCCAGGTAGCGCCTGCCCACAAATATAAAAAGGGGCTGTCTGGGCCCCTTTCCTTGCTCCTTGTTCCTGGGGCCAAGCCTGCAGGTCGTATCTACCCTTTTTTCTTCCCTCCCCTTCCCCCTCCACTGTTCATGGCCGGCCACCATTCCATCTCTCTCTGCCTCCTTCCCCTCTGCCCTAAATAAACTCCATTCGTGGACCCCTCTGCCCTGGCGTCTTTTGTTCCAAGCAGCTGCTGATTTTTACAAGGTTCTTCATGAAAAGGGAGCTTTTGGTGTGGGGTGGACCTGTCTTACCTGTCTGACTCCTTTCCCTTCCTTAATTCCTCACTTCCTGCCTTGTCCTCCTAAGAAAGGGCACAAACAAAATTTCCACCACGGTAACGGAAAGCTTAATTGTGCTACAAGGTGTTCAATTATTCATTTTAAAAGTCTGCCTTATTCTACTACAAAATATAAGTTTTAAAGGAAGTCAAAGCTTTCTGTTTTGAGTAGACCTGGGGATATGTTGGGTTCAACTCCCACAGGCTCTTGACAGCTAGGTTTTCATATTTTGTCAACCTATGATCAGTAATGCCAAGGTAATTATTGTACCCTTATCACCTTGGATATTGTGGTTTCTATAGTTCCTATTAACAAACTAATACAAGGTTGGTTGCTTTACATAATGTAGAATTGTTCTCTTGGAGTTCTCTGTGTTAGAATTCTCACTCAGTTTCACTAGACTGTATATACTTCTTTCCTTCTGAAGGTCTAGCATCCATTTCTATAACTTTGTACCTAATGTGTTTATAAAAAAGATAAAGAAATAAAGAGTATGTTCTGTGGGTGTGTGGAGAGGTATGGGGAAGGGGATGTCTCAGCCCGGCCCATGCTGAGACATCTCTTACCCATGAGGGGACCAGTCACACACTGGTATAGCATAGAATAGAGTTTATTCAGGGCATGGGGAGGGGAGCCAGGAGGGTAGTAGAGGCAGAGAGAGCAGAAGAGAGAGAAGAGAGAGAGAAGAGAGAGAGAAGAGGAGTAGAGGTCAGGGGCCATGACCATGTGGAGAGAGGAGGAAGGGGAGGGGGACAGAGAGAAGCTAGAAGCAAGAAAGCAAGAAGATTAAGAAAGCAAGAGTGTAAAGAGATTAAAAGAGAGAGGAGGAGACAAGCAGCCCCTTTTATAGTGGGGCAGGCCTACCTGGCTGTTGCCAGGTAACTGTGGGGAGGAGGCATACCTGGCTGTTACCAGGTAGCTGTGGAGGTGGAGTTTAGACAGAATACTAACAGTACCAACTGGAGGATTCGCATATTTCTTGGCCCACATCCTTTTTCCTTATATTCAAAGCCTTATTCAGTAGTATGGCATTTCTTTGACCATTCTTCCACAGTTACATCTCCCTCTGACTTTCTTCACTTTCTTTCTTTCACTTGAAGGCCCCTTCTGATAACATTGGGCTTGCTAAATCATTTGAGTCAATCCCATCATTTTAAGGTCTGCTGATTAGCAATAGTAATTTCATTGGCATTCCTACTCTTCCTATGCACATTATGTGTTAAGAATTTAAAATGCATGGTACCTTTAGGAGAAGCCAGTCATGGGGAACCTTACACAACACAGAAACTAACAAGATCAGGAAAAAAAAAATCCTTCAAGAAGTATAATGGTTAAAAGCATATAATTTGACAACATTCAGCAGAATTATTCTAATAAAATGGTTTTGTAGGCTGGGGAGTTGGCTCAATGAATAAAGAGCTTATCCAAGTGTGATGGCCAGAATCCAGATCATTACAACCTAATAAAAGTTTAGCAAGTTTGGAGGCCCTATGTAGTCTTAGTACTCATAGGGTAGAGATGAGGGATCTCTGGGGAACTATTAAACTAGACCTGCTCCCAGGCTCAGTGAGAGACCTTGCCTCAGAACATAAACAAAGCAGGATCCAGGAAGACACACATGTGCTCATACATGCACCCACATACATATGAGGCATGCATACACACATTCATACTATACATTTTGTTTTGTAAATAAGATATATTGAATATAGGATGTCAGAGAGAAAAATAGGTAACCCTTTGTCCAGTTTAGAATAAGTAATTTGCAAGGTATCATTACTGAAGATGTAAATCTAAACATCTCATAGCATTTACTCATTACTTTTTTCTGATTAGTGCAAATGGAACACTTGTCCACCCTCCCCACCATGGGAGAGTCAAATTAACATTCCTTAGTCTGAGGACACTTGCTGGATTAACATTCAGGGAGGAAGGGAAAGGCTGATTAACATTCCTCACACCACATGGAAGGGTACCCATCTACAGTGGGGAAGCCCCCCTCCCCCCAGCACATAGACACATTCCACAGGACTGACCAACCCTTGTCAATTACAGAAAAAGGAGGTCCTTACCACCTCATTCCCCAAAGACCAATCAGTTTAAAAGTCACACTGTTCTGCCGATCAAAATTGTGTCTAGTCACTGTTTTCTCTAGTTCACCCCTTAAACTGTATAAAAACTGACCAAATGGGCCACCTGGGGTTGCCACTCCACCTTCAGTATAGGACAGCCCAATACATTGGATCATTAAAATTCCTCTTGCTTTTTGCATCGATTTACATCTCTGTGTGGTTCACTCAGGGGTCTCCGGTAAGCTAAGGTTCCCCAAGAGTCTTACACAAACAGAAAAAACAAAATGTCACTGTCATTGGTGTGCATCACATAGGCAAGAAGCAGTAGCTCTTTTCTCTGCAGTGGTCTGAGGAGTTCCTCTGAATGTTTAAAGACTTCAGGTCAAGCCAGACTAGAAATCTTAGCTTCAAATAAGAAAAAACTGTCAGGGTTAGGATGTATGAAGCAGAACTGAGATTTAATAAAGATATTTTAGTATACACTTAAGGACATTGGTTAAGAGAGGAGAGAGGTTCAGAAAGCAAGCTAGACATGCTTCCTAGTCTATAGGTATAGGCTTCTCTAAGAGAGAGCTGCATGTTCCTATGTTTCCAATAGTATTGTGGGCAGCTACTTAAATTATCACTGGGCAGTTCTGGAGGGCACCTGACCCAATTATAGTTGATTAGGGGAAAGTCCAAAAACAATGAAGCAGGAAGTTAGGAGATGGTTCCTGTAAATGAAGTTGACAATCCTGTTTGAGCTTCTTAGACAATGCCCGGGCTAAGGAATGGGCCCTGCCCAAGGTCATATACATCAAGGTCTTAAGCCTGGCTCATTGTTATTCAGTACAAAACATGTATGAAATCATACTATTTCTGTGTTAACAGCCTTCACAGTAAATGTTGATGATGGTGAAATTCTTACTTTTTATTTAGCAAGAGGCTCAAAGCAAGCTCCTGGGTAAGAAGTCCTTTCCCTTCTTACAGCTCCATAATTTTTTCTTTCTATCCTGTCTTGGTTATTATAAAGTTTACAAACTCTTGCCTTTGAAGAATGAAAAACAACACCATGGAATAGGATTTGAGATACATTTTCTAGGTCTTTGTCATTTATTCATAGAACCATTCTTTCTGCATCAGGTGCAGGTTAACTCAGTGCTGGTTTCAACATAAAGAGAAGACCAGCATATCAAGATTTTCAGTCAGAGTCATAATGTTAATCAGAGTAGGTGGAACATTGTTAAGAATGCTATGTATGCAGACAGTGAGGTAGCAAACCTACGGAGAAATCACGCCACTTCTTAGTCATACAGCTGTGGCGTAAAAGGCAGTCTCCTTGTCTGTATGCTGAAACCAATAGTATATCATTTAACCCAATGGATACTAGTGGGTAAGCTTTTATCAAATTTTCTTATTTCCTCTTAGGCCTTTGTGATATGACTTTCAGAAGTTTTCCTTTAAGGCTCTGAAGGCAGAGAAGAAATGCAATCTAGGTTAATTATAATAGCTTATATAGTAAGATACACTAAAGACATACTAGACCTCCTACACACAGGCTCTTAGTCTCTCATTTCCTACAGATGACTTTATGAAGTAGATCTAGATGGTTCAGGACTAAAACTCTGCTGTCAATTTTTTTTGGGGGGCGGGGAGGATTCAGGTCCTGAATTTCTTAGTTATGTTGAACCTTTGGACATGATTCATTTTACTTAGTTCTTTTTAAAGAAATAATAATAATAAAATTAAAAAAAAATAATAATAAAATAATAATAATAAAGAAATGTGTAATTAGCAATAAACACACACAAACATATACATATACACTTCAAAACTTTTACCTATTATCATTAATTTCATTTTGATAATAGATGCCATCTTATAACCTTCTACCTGTCTTTTCTTCCTAACTTTAACAAAAGTTTTTTTTAAGAACAATAGACATTTCCCATAAATTCTATCAATCATCCTAGATAAAAGGAACCAACAGCTGCAATGAAAAAATATCAAAATGTTAAAATACATTTATGAATGTGAATCTAATATAATTATTTTATTTCAAAAAGCAAATGTTATAAGTACTCAATGGCTCCAGCTGCGTATATAGCAGAGGATAGCCTTGTGAAGTATCAAGGTGAAGAGAACCCCTTGGTCCTGTGAAGGCTCTATGCAGCAATGTAGGGGAATGTGAGGGCAGGGAGGCAGGAGTGGGTGAGTGGGGGGAGAACACCCTCACAGAAGGAGGGGGAGGGGATGAGATAGGGGGTTTCATAGGGGAACCAGGAAAGGGCATAACATTTGGAATGTAAATAAAGAAAGTATCCAATAAAAAAAATATTTGAGTATAACACAGTAACAGAGTAATCGCTTAGTTTCACAAACCCCTGAGTTAAATTCCCACTGCCCCCCAACACACATGCACACATGCACACATGCACACACAGGTTTCTGAATGATACAGTTGAGCGTTTTAAGAACATCGTTAATGAGTACTATGGCATACCGTCAAACTATTAAAGGCTTTACAAACATATACAAATTTTATCAAGTGTTTTGAGTATCCAGTGCTTTTATAATTGAAAAAGAAAAGAAGAACTAGGAACAAAGGAAATGAATAGCTTTCAGCAATGATGACTATGGTATTTCTACTCTAGAGCCTTTTTTCTTTTTAAAAAATGCCCATCCAGGGGCGGGGGCGGGGACGGGGGCGGGGACGGGGGCGGGGGGCGGGGACGAGGGGGGCGAGGGGGAGTGGCGGGGATGGAGTCTGGAGAGACCACATCCAGTGGGGAGACATGACCCCCAGTTGAGGCAGGGGACCACCCACCTAAATTCAAATTTTTTAACCCAGAATTGTTCCTGTCTAAAGGAAATGCAGGGACAAAAATGGAGCAGAGACTGAAAGAAAGGCCACCCAGTGAGTGACTGGCCCAACTTGGGATCCATCACACGCTCAGTGTGCACACCAAACGCTGACACTATTGCTGAGGCCATGTTGTCTTTGCATACAGGAGCCTAGCATGGCTGTCCTCTGGGAGGCTCTACCAGCATCTGACTGAGACACGTGCAGATACTTAAAGCCATCCATTGGATTGAGGTCAGGGACCCGAACCGAGGAGTTGGGGGAAGGACTGAAGAAGCTAAGGCGGATTGCAATCCCATAGGAAGAACAATAGTGTCAACTGACTGGGACCCCTCAGAGCTCCCAAAGACTAAGCCGAAAACCAAAGAGCATACAAGGGCTGATCTGCCCCAGAGGTGAGGACTGCATTGTCTAGTCTCAGTGGGAGAGGATGACCTTAATCCTGTGGAAGCCTGAGACCCCAGGGAGGAAGGATGCTGGAATGGGTGAGGCAGAGAGAAGGTGAAGAACTCAGGAAGGAGGGACCAGGAAGGGGACAACTTTTGTAATGTAAATAAATAAAATAAGTTTAAAAAAATAATCAAAAGGTCAGTGGGTTTTATGTAGGCTAATATATGTTTCCATGGGGGGGGGGGGATGGGAGGGGAAGTGTTCCAAAATTCCTCTTCAATTGCAGTGTTAGTTTGAGGTCAAGCAGAATAATTTATTCAGAAGCTGAGAGAAGCCAATTTGAATCAACCAGCTTGAAGAGGAGTTTGGGCCCAAACAGATGAGTTGAACCAGCCAGCCCTGCTCAGAAAGAGCTAGATAGGATGAGTTTATTCACCAGTAAGCATGTAAGACAATAACTACTTCTGGAGAATAAAAGTTACTTTTACAGATTGCATTGAATATGTAGATTGCTATTGATAGGCTGGCCATTTTCACTATATTATCCTACCAATGATCAATATGGGAGACCTTTCCATCTTCTGATATCTTCTTCAGTCTTTTTCTCCAATTTGTATTTCCCAAATCTTTCATTGTTTTGGTTATAATTATCCCAAGATATTTTTCCTTTTTGGTGGAGAAGGGGGTTTATTGTGAAAGGTATAATCTCCCAGATTTCTTTCTCAGTCTATCATTTGTATACTTGAAGGCTACTGACTTTTGTGTGTTGATTTTGTATGCTGTTACTTTGGTGAAAATGTTATCAGATGTAGAGGTTTCTTGGTGCGAGTTTTAGGGTCTTTTATGTATAAAACCATAGCATCTGCAAATAGAGATAATTTGACTTATTCCTTTCCTATTTGTATCACTTTCTTCTCCTTCAGCTGTCCTAATGCTCTACCTAAGACTTTAAGTTCTAAATTGAACAGGTATGGGAAGAGTGGAAAACCTTGTCTTGTTTCTGATTTTAGTGGAAATGTTTTGAGTTTCTCTCTGTTTAGGTTAATGTTAGCAGTTGTTAAAGAAAAACACAATTATTAAAGTTGCATGTAAGTAGATGAACCTAGAAAAAATTATTTTTTGGGGGGGGGGTGGGGGGAGTTGATACAGGGTTTCTCTGTGTAGCCCTGGCTGTCCTGGAACTCACTCTGTAGACCAGGCTGGACCTTGAACTCAGAAATCTGCCTGCCTCTGCCTCCAAAGTGCTGGGATTAAAGGGATGCATCACCACTGCCTGGCTGAAAAAAAATTATTCTTAATGATATAACCCAAACTCAACCCCCAAAGGACAAGTATTGTATATATTCTCTTACATGAGGATATTAGCTGTGAATTCTTCAATAGGCATGCTTTAATCTGTATAACCTCAGTGGTTAGGAGTAAATTAATGAGACTGGAGGGAAGAGGGGGACTCCTAAAGTTGTGGAAACATGATATATAGTTATGAAGAGATTAGGGTCAGGATAGAGACTAGAGTAAAAGAATTTAATGGAGAGGGGGAGGTGAGTAATGATGGGAATACTGGCAGGGACAACACAAATGACCATTTGAGGGTCATGTGGAAATCTACTATTGTAGAAGCTTCTTTTTTTTTTTTTTTTTTTTTTTTTTTGGTTTTTCGAGACAGGGTTTCTCTGTATAGCCCTGGCTGTCTGGAACTCACTCTGTAGACCAGGCTGGCCTTGAACTCAGAAATCTGCCTGCCCCTGCCTCCCAAGTGCTGGGATTAAAGGCGTGCGCCACCACTGCCTGGCTAGAAGCTTCTTAAAATACATGCATATACCAAAAAAATATAAATGGAGTTACCATCCTCACACCGGGAAGACAATTCCCTGACTAGACATCTTTTGCCACAAAACCCTCCATTCCTAGGAATGAATTATTTATGGTTGGGTCTTGGGCCTAAAGGGCCCAATGGAAACCCCAAATATGTCAGACTATTGTTACGGTTATTTCCTGTCTTGATTCACAAGCTGATGGCAAGGCTCTATTGCTAAATACAACACTTACATACCCCACCGAACAATGATGTCAAGATGGTAACTAGTTAGAACCTTTATCTATACTGACTAATGTTCATGGTACTGGAAGGTACTCTAAATGCTAGCAGAAGAGAAAGGTAACTGTCAACCCATCTACAGTAGTGACATGCCTGCATGACATACTAGTTCAATAGTTTCACCGAAAGTTATGGAAGAAACTACTATTAAATAGATTTAAGGCACACTCCGTGAGATGGAACCCATGCCTGACACTGATTCAGTCGCCAAGGTTCTGAGAATTAGATGGGCCACGGGTCTAGTGGAAAAGTATTTTTGTTCTGCTAAATGAAGATAGTAATAAAATGACTCCTAATAACATTTTGCTAGACCCATAGATCAATGCCTTATTCAGCTTTCATCAGAGAAGTTGTCTCTTGCAATAGATGGTAGCGAACCCAGAGACTCACGAGTGGACAATGTGCAGAGAGCAAGAGTCCTTGGAACACTCAGTCCTAAATGGGATGTCTTCATCAAACCCTTTCTCTCCTCTCAAGGTTCAAGGTGATGTGTAAAAAAGGGTCAGAAAATTTGTAAGAGGCCAAAAGATTGGATGAACCTAGGAAATAATATCTTTCAGACACAACAGGACCGATACACATATTAATTCATAGATGTATTGGCAACAAGCAAGGGCCTACACAGGTTCAAGTCAGATGGGGTCCCAACACAGAAAGGGGGAAGTGGACATGAGCTCTGATCCCTAAACAAAAAGTTATTTGCAGTTGACATCTGCTTGCAAAGGTGAAATTAGTTTTGTCCAATGGAGTCTCAGTGGGTATTTTAATCATACTTAAGGGTAGGCCTTATCCTCATCAGTAAATGTTCAGCACAAAATGAACTTACTAGTATTTTTGTAGACTTTTTTTTAAAAAAAATTTTTTATATTGCTTTGGGAGTTTATTTTTCTTACTGGTCTTTGGCTTATATATTATGGCTTCCAATTTTGTGAAGGGTTTTTGTTTTGTTCTGTTTTGTTTTCCCTTCCGTTTTTCGTTTTGTGTGTATGGGTGTTTTTTGTGCTTTTTCTGGATTTTTTTTTGTTGTTGTTTTATTCATTTTTTTGGTAAATTCTGGTTTATTTTGTTTTGTTTGTTTAAACATGATTGCTGTCTGTTTTCTTTTTTCCCTTCCATTACGGGATGACATAGCAAGGTCTTCTCCAAATGTCAAGCTTCTATCTTAGTTTCCAGTAACAGGAAGAAACCCCTTTCTGTTCAGGGTGAGTTAGTCTGTGGCATTCTGTGATGTCACTGCAAAACATACTGTAACAAGAATGAACAGGACTGACTACAGAGTAGGAAGACTAATTACTGAATGAGAAGAGCTAGCTCATCAAGTATTTTGGCCTCCAATATATGGTATTTAAAGAAATGAGTACTTGTAACTTGCCCTCTGCTCCGTCCCGCCGAATAAAAGGCAAGCTACAACCGTGTTCTTCTTAAAGCAGCTTTATTCAGGTTCCTTGTTACAGCAAGCTTGCTTCTACCTTCGTCTTCCTCCAGCCCCTTGAATGCTCTCTGAATGCATTCTCTCCTTCAGTCCTCTCCTTCAATCCTCCTGGCTACCGCCCCAGCTGCCTTATCTGCATTGCCTCAATCCCATCAGCAGCTGCCACTGTTAATTGGCTGCTCCTGTGATGTGAGGTGGGCTTATTCGGGTAGCCACACCTGGAAGTGCGAACCTTTTCTCTAAAAATGAGCCACAGCCACAGTGCCTACTCAAGCTAGCTGGCTACATGCCAACCATCATCCTGATGGCAGGGAGAACTGCTTCCTACAAGTACTCATAGTGAAAAGGTTCAAAGTTGGTCCTTCAGTGGGACACTCCACTTCCAGGGTAGTGAGATGAAGAGGGGCAGAGATGGAGCTCAAATGCACTGCTGTAGAGAGAACAGTGCAGTGCTTTAGTGAGCAAGGGTAGAAAGTGCTCAAGGAAGAACTGTGCCAAGTTTTGTTTTGCCGAAGTGAAAACTAATAAGCGACTTGAATTTACAAACATGGAACCACCGATGACGATAACATAAATATTTTTAGTAGAATTAAAATATAAAACTGCAAGTTAGTAAACTACAAATTAATGTAATTTAGTAAATTTTACTTGTGCATGTAAGGTCTGGATAACAATTTCCAAAGACATTAAATATAAATGCACTAGTTTATGAATCACCACAGTAGCAAATGCAATTATAAATTAATGGGCAATAATTCGGAACTGTTTAATGGGTTTCGGTTACTTTACAACAAATAACTAGGATCACATTGCTCAACACAATTTTCTGCTTTTTAGAAACTTGAACAGGAACCTCAGAGGCAAGCCTCACCAATAGAATGCCAGGGATGGAAGAGAGAATGTCAGGCATTAAAGACACGATAGAAAAGCTGGATGCATTGGTCAAAGAAAATGTTACATCTAAAACAAAATCCTGGCACACAACATTGAGAAACCTGGAATACTATGAAAAGATCAAATCTTTTCATAGAGTACTAGCAATAGAGAAAGGAGAAGAAACACAGGTTAAAAGGTCCTGAAGTTATTTTCAACAAAGCCATAGATGAAAATTTCCATAACCTAAAGAAGAAAATGCATATTAAAATACAAAGAACATATAAAACACCAAAAAAGACTGGATAAGAAAAGAAAATCCCCTCAGCAGATCATTTCAAAACATTAAATGTATAGAACAAAGAATGAATATTAAAATCTGTAAGAAAATAAAACAAGTAAAATTTAAAGGCAGGACTATTAAAATTATACCTGACTTCTCAATGGAAACCTTAAAAGCCAGAAGGGCCTGGACAGATGTTCTTTAAACACTAACAGACCATAGATACCAGCCCAGAATACTATACTAAGCAAAACCTTCAATTATCACAAATGGAGAAAATAAGATATTTCATAATAAAACCAAACTTAAGCAATATTTATCTACAAATCGAGCCCTACAGAAGGTTCAAGAAGATAAACTCCAACCTAAAGTGGTTTACTTCATCCAAGAAAACAGTAATAAGCCCACAGCTGCAAAATCAAATAAGCAGACAAACACATCACCACCACCAATAACAACAACAATAACAACAACAACAGGAATCACCACTCATTGGTCACTTATATCTCTCAACATCAATAGTCTCAATTCCCCAGTAACACAACAGAGACTGACAGAATAGATGCAAAATCAGGATCCACCCTTCTTCTTAATCGAAGAAACACTGTGACAGCAAGGATAAACATCTCCTCAGAATAAAGGATTGGAAAAAAATATTCCAAACAAATGAACATAATCAACAAGCTGATTTAGGCATTTTAACATCCAACAAAACAAATACAAATTAACAGAGATAAAGGACACTACATATTCATTAAAGAAAAAAAACAAAAACAAAAACACCATGATGACACTTCAATTCGTAATACCTATGCCCCAAACACAGGGACAACCAGGTTTGTAAAAGAAACTACAGCGTAAATCACATATTGACTACTGCATACTGGTAGAGGGAGACTTAAATACACCACTGTCACCAATAGACAGGTAATCCAGACAAAAACTAAACAGAGGAATACTGGAGCTTAATAGATGTTATAAAACAAGTGAACCTAACAGAGATCTACAGAACATTTCATCCAAACACAAAGGGACATACCTTCTGCTCAGCACCTCATGGAACTTTTTCCATCCAAAATGGACACAATAAGCATGCTGGAAAACCATAGCACAAGTAATAATAAAAAAAATGAGATACTCTATTACACATGAAAGTTGAACAAAAGAAGAAATTACACCAAAAATAAAATATAAGATGTATGAATCAATGAATGAAAAATCAAACAGAATATGAAAAATTAAAGAATGAAAAATACACACATAAAAGAAGGGAACAAAGAGGTAAGAAAAATCATGCACTATTCATTTAAAAAGAAGAGAGAATCCATATACACAGAAAGTTCTGAAAGAAAAAGAAATACCCACAAATAGAAAAATAAGTAGGTATAATTCATAAAAACATACAATCAACCAAATTGGACAATATAGAAATAATGACAATACTAAATAACCAATAACAAGAGTTAATCAAATAGGACAAGCATTACCAAACTAAAACACAGAGAAGATTACAAAATGAAATGAAAGGTGCAAAAAACCAAAGGAAGCCAGGAAATAATATTTTATAGTCAATCTCAAATGCAATGTAAAAAAAGGAACAGATTTCCAAATAATAAAGACCAAGTAATAGGATTACAAGCAAAAACAAATATAATCACATAAAAATGAAACAGTCATAACAGATTCCAAAAAGAAACTGCCAAATGGTCAGAATCAATCAACTTTCAAGGGACTTATCCAAGAATAAAAGAACCAAAACAACAAGAAAACAATAACTCAATTAAAAATGGAAACAGTCTAAACAGAATTTAAGGGAAATCAAATGTAAAAAAAAAAATCATATATACAAAAGCAAATCAAGCTCTTGAATTTATCTACATCTGTCAAAGGCTAACTTAGCAAAACAAGTGACAGCTCATGCTGGTGAGGATGTGGAGTTTGAGGAACACTAATACATTGCTGGTGGGAGTGCAAACTTGTATATTCACCATGGAATCAGTGTGGCAGTTTCTTAGGAAGATGGGAACTGATCTATCTTAAGAGCCAGCTATACCACTTTTGGGCATATACACAAAGGATGCTTCATCCTAACCCTTGCTCAAGCATGTTCCTTGCTCTTTTCATAATAGACAGAAATTGAAAACCCAGATGTCCTTCAACAAATAAATGGTTAAATAAATGTACATTTACACAATGGAGTATTACTGTACCAATAAAAACAAAACAAACAAAAAACTGACATCATAAATTTGCAGGTAAATTGATAAAACTAGAAAAACTAATGAGTAGGTAACCCAGACTCAGAAAGGCAGATACTGTATTTGCTTATATAGGTATAGAGTGAGGAACCAGTGGGAAAAGATAGATATCTTCAGGAAAGGGAAATAAAAATAGATAGCTATCGATGGAATGATTGGGGCTGGAATGGGAGGATCAAGTGGGGAGGGAAAGAAGGGGGATTGTGAGAGAGAAAACCGAGATAGCTAAAATTAAGGGCCATCTGAGGGGTAATATGGTAATCTAATACTGTATATCTAAATGAAAATGCTGAATAATGGGGGAAGACAGTCCCAGTTGACTAGCTCCTGTCACCAACCAAAGCTTCCAGTACTGGGACTGGGTTAAGTGTAACTGAGTTGCTGGCTAAAGGGGCCCCATGGGAATCACCAAACAACTCAGGCTCTTGCCAAGACTGTAGGTGGCTCTACAAACTTAAAAGCAAGGCTCCATTGATGAAGACACCCATACAAACCCATTGAATGAAGAAATGTTGAGCTGGTGCCTACATAAAGCCGTTTAAACCTTATGTTTCACTGTCTTTCGTACAGGAAAGACACTGAATGCTTCATACACCACATGCTCTTAAAAGAGAAACAAACAAACCAGCCACAAACCCTTTAACTACAACGGTGCATTGCTTACAAGGTATCTAGAGCAATGGCTCCACAAAGCTTGTGGGAGGAACTAACAAGTAATTGATTTAAGGCTCATTCCATCGGATGGAACTCAGAGACCGGAGGTAAAACCAAATACTAGTCTTTTAAAAAATATCTCCTGATGACATTCTGCTATTCTCATGGATCATTGTCTTATGCAGTCATCAGAGAAGGTTCCTCCTGCAGCAGATGGGAACAGAGACCCACAGCCAGGTATTGCCAGTGAGAGCTCTTGGAACACCCAGCCGTAAAGGGGAAGCAGCATATACAGGGCCTGCCCAGGTCTGCATTACGTTCTTCTGTACATATATTATGTACAGAAGTTTCAAGTTTACTGGCTTTATGGGATTCTTGAGTGTAAACAGGTGGGTCTCTTACTCTTGGGCTCTTTTGTTTCTCTTGTTCAACTTCAGTGTGATAGTTTCATTTTCTTTTAATTTGATATATTTGAGAAGATAATGGTAGAAACCCAAGAGAGTAAAGGTTAACATTAGAACTGTCTTTCAAACCTGCCGGGAGAGGGAACGTCAATTTTCCCAATGGAATGACCCTGTGTATATAAAGTGACATTCCAGGTCAAGTTCGGGAGTGTTGACCATCATATAATGGATCCCAGTTTGTGTGTGTGCCCACACTTTTATTTAGCTTTTTAGTTCTTGGGTGGTGCTTAATTTGGTTTTCTTAGTTTTGTTGTGTCGGGTGATTGTTTTCCAAAGAAGAACTTAGAAGTTTGCTGACTAGGGAGGGGAGAGAACACCCAGAAGGAGTCGAGGAAGAATATGGTGAAAATATATTTAAATTCAAGTTTTAAATAATAAAAAAATTTAAAAATAGAGAATCAACTAATTGAAATTCTTCACACTAAATTCGGTCTGAGTTCAATATCTATTTATTTGAATTTCTGATAACTTAGTCCAAACCTTGCTTCCTCAGCTTTTAAAATGCAATAAAATATGTATCTCAAATTCAGCTTCAGTATGTTCACTACTCTGCAAATAAATATTTACATACTTAGCCTAAAAATCAAAATGATTTCACTAAATTAGTCTCTGATATGATGATGGATTCATACTTCCGTAAAAACTTGGTATAGTATATATGCTTACTTGCTTAGCCACCACTGAAATCTACCCATAGTGGCATCTGAGTCCAAGGGCCTGAAGTATATTTTGGAAAACATCAAAATACTCTTCTACAACTTAAGTAGAATTCAAAGACCCAATTTTAAAGTCACTGATTACTTTCTAACCTTTGAACATTTGCCAAAGCCACACGATAGAAATTCTCAACATCTTTTGGCTAATAGTTAGCAGTGACAGACTCAGATTCTTATCCTAGTACCAGTGCAACGAATAACCCCGAAAATAATGTCAAGGTAAAGAATGTTAACTGTGCTTCAATTCCAGCCAATAATAGAAATCTAGAGCTTTCTATTTTGCTCATTTAACAAAGGCGTGAATATTCTTCCCAGTAGCCCTTTAATTTCCAGTTTGAAGTTACCAAGTGTGGGCCTACATACACATACATCCTTATTAAAGCAGTATAAGGTCTCACTTTCAAATGTATAAAGATAAATTCAAGAGATTCTTTAAATCCTAATACTCACATTTCTTATATTCTAGCTATCAAATCCCATATGAATTTTCAGCATTAAATAGTGACACACATCAAGTTTCAGAGATTTATTATTCATCAGTGTAATAAACTCCAAAAAAAAAAAAAATCAACATGATTTCATGCATTCAGAGACGTATTTCCTGCTTATGTGGAAAATTGTGCGGATGGCTTCTGAAAGACCTTCATTATCAGCAGCTTTACAGTGAGCTTCATAGTTTAGAAGTCTGGGCCTTCTTTCTTCAGCTTGCTGTAGTCCACATTCACGGAGTAGAACTTAAAAACAAAACAAAACAAAAAAAAAACCAAAAACATTTTAGATTGCCAAAAACAGACATGGCACAGAAATTTCAGAATTTGGTGACTCAACTTTCTCAATAATAATTTAGAAATAAAAATTTTAAGAATATAAATGATATAAACTTAATTTACAAAAAAATTACTTTATCTGAAATGGCAGTCTTTCAAGATAGTTTTGGTGAGGTAAATAGGCATCCGACTCTGAAGCTTAAGTATATTCTACTAGTTAGACCAAAGAGAGAATCCATTGCAAAATGAATATTTATTACTTTGGATGCATACTTCTAACTGTAAGTTTTTAGTTCATCTCAATTATTTATATTCAGGAATCATCACCTTGGTTAAGGAGCTGCACGTGTGACGTGTAAGATGCTGAATCAAAAGGAAGCGAGGCTAGTAATATAATGCTTTGTGGCTCCTGCCACTCTTCAGCTGTAAACTGCCTTTTTCTCAGAGACTTTGAATTCTGAGCTCTGCCACAGTCACTTTTGGTGACAGCTTTTACACTTATGCATGTTTAAAACTTCCAAATATATCCTGATAGTCAACTGAAACTCATTTTAGAAATAATCTTACTGTGATTACTACTAGTCAGTTTTTTTTAAATGATATATTTGAAATTGATCTGGAATTTCTACTAGAAGATCATAATCTTAGTTTTACTTATTCTTATGCTAAAGAAAATTGAGATAATGCTATAATTCCTTGACGATTACATGATTTATCTACAAAAGAACCATGCATTTTCTCCAGAGTTTGTGTGCTGGATTGAGTACGAATGAACCTCATAGGGTCATATATTGAATACGTAGCTACCAAGGAGTCACCTCTGATAAGATTAAAGGATTAGGTGTGGCCTGCTGGAGGAAATGAGTCACTAGAGGTGAGTTCTGAGGTTTCAAAAGCCCATGCCGGGCCCAGTTCTTCCTCTGCTTGAGGATCAGGACGCAGCTCCACACACCCCCAGCACCACACCTGCCTGCCAGGATGCCACAACACCCTTGCTAAGACGTTAATGGACTAAGCCTCTGGAACTGTAAGCAAGCCCCCCAATTAGATGCTCCCTGTCATATGAACTGCCTTGGTCATGGTGTCTCCTCACAACAGTGTAAGAGTGACTAAGACAGTTGGAGACATTAGGAGAGAACTTCAGAGCTGTTGTCAAAGCTCTAAGGCACAGGAGTAGCCTATGTGAGGGCCTATATTCATTCCTTTACATTAAAAAAACATACAAACAAATGGTTCACAAAAATCTGTTTCCAAACAGCTTTCTTCAAACCCCTTTTACTTCAAACACAAACTTCTGACATAGCCTAAGGTGGCCTCAGTGGTATATCTGAGGACGATCTTAAGAGTTGAGGTTTCTCTTCATCCCAAGCACTAGACTGAAAGCCACTACACTCAGTTTTAAAGGTGCTGGGGACTGAACACAGGGGTTTTTATGTGCTAGGTCAGTACTTTACCAGCTAACTCCCCTTCCCCTTACTTGATTTTTAAGAAAGAAAAATCTCGAAATTTTAAATCAAATTATCATGTCATCCTTAGGTATATCCACACAGACCTAGGCTTTTGTGGGACAGAAAATCTTAAGTAAACCATGAATATTCTTTGCTCTGTCTTAAGTGTCAGTTTACCTAGACAACAGTATACTAGTCTCTACTATGTTCACATATTAGGGTATTTACAGATGGATATGTAGGCATAATATATATTATGAAGAAAGTAAACATGTAGATGTCAATAATGACTAGCTGTTCTCTTTCTCTTCATCACCACAATCCTTTACACTCCCTCTGCTTTATAAAAATTGAACTTAATATCAAATTATAACTTACTGAAAACTGACTAAAATAAAAGGCTGGCGTTAGCTTGATGACTGAAACCATGTATCACTCATCTAAATGCCCACAGAGTGAGTTCCCAGCACCCATGTGGGGTGGTTTACAAATACCTTGGTAACTTCAGCTCAATGGACAATGACACCCATAGTTTCAGTAGGTACCTACACTTAGGTGCACTAACACATAATATATGCATTCAAATAATAAAAAATAAATAAATCTTTAAAATCAAAGCTACAGCCAGGTGTGGTGATGCTGGTAGTTAAAGAACCCAGCATTCTTGAGGCATAGGTAGATGGATCTCTGTGAATTCAAGATCAGCCTAAACTACCCGGCAAGTTCTAAGACAGCCATGGCTACTTCCTTAAACCACCTGTTTTGCCAGACATGATGGTGCATGTCTTTAATCCCAGCACTTTGGAAGCAAAGAGGCAGGCAGGTATCTGTGAATTCAAAGCTTGCATGGTCACCACACTGAGTTCCAGGGGAAAGCCAGGGCTATGTAGAGGGACCTTGTCTCAACAGTTCTTTATTTTTCCCCCTTCAAGGCTTTTGATGTATGTCTTTGTACTTAAATTTCTGTATGCAAGTAATTTTGAAGTCATCTTTATTTTTTCACATCCACATCTCTGCTATTTGCTGTTTTTCTTAACAGTGGTTACTTCGAAAGCATCCTAGATTGCTATATCCAAGCCAGGCTTTTGTATTCCAGCCCCATAATCCTTAAATCCCATCTTTGTCTAGTCTCTGTTGTTATATTCACTTTTCCTTCGGGGAACCAATAACCTCTTTTTTATGAACTGACCTCTTGAATGTTCAAATTCTAGCCCCAATGGGATACACTAAGCATCTGGAAGGTAATTAGGTCATGAGGGCAGAGCCATCACAACCAGACTGTTTTCTTTATGAAAGAAAAACAAGACACAGTGTCTACCTCTTTTCCTCCTGTAAAATCACAGATCTCACACCCTGATCTCACACTCCCTAGCTCCACAACTGTGACAAACTTCTGTTGCCTAAACTTCCCTATCTATGAGACTTACCATAGCCACCTCAAATCTTACTGTCTTACCACCACAGACCTTTCTATTCACATTGCTGTTTCTACATTAACTACTCCACATTCATTCATTCCAATCTGAAGTCTGACGAGAAGCCCTTCTATGTCACTTTTGTTCTCAAGAGAAATGGAAAGAACAATAAATCAAAACCCAAAACAGTTCAACCGTGGTAAACATCATCCTCCCACCTCACATCTGTCATAGAAAGGATATGGCTAAATCTGATTTCTGTGGTCAGGGTAAAGAAAATTCCCTTTAATCCTTTAAGGCGAAGCCAGGAGTCTTTAGACCCAGCATTTGGGATTAAGGGGCAGGCAGATCTCTGAGTTCAAGGCCAGCCTGGTCTACATAGTGAGTTCTTAGACATTCAAGGCTACATACAGAAACCCAGCCTCAAAAAATTCTCTTAGGTGACGAAAAATTAACCATGACACCTAATTTACCTCACTGCTTGGGTATAGAAGCAAAAATAAGTAGACTTTATTCCAGGCTTTCAAATATCTAGATTTATTTCTCATCATCTCTACTTCAATATGGCAACTTTCTTCAGTTTCTACCTTTCATTATTTTCATTACTCAAGGCTCAGGCTATGCACAAACATTTGGGTCTGAGAAAGCATTCCTCTGTCTAGTCTTAGCTGGCCTAGAAATCAGAGACGTGCCTGCCTCTGCTTCCTGAGCGCTGCAACCAAAGGTGTGCGCTGCCATCTCCAGCCAGCTCTAACAATAGGGTCTTAATGCAGCAAGACTCCACTTCCAGGTCACATGGCCTCAAGTCAGCCTGTGTCATCATTTTCCAAGGCACTGGTAACTGGCATAACTACTGTAATTATCTAGTACATTTTCTGAAAAACATTTATACAGTACTCTAATATGTTCTTTGGTCAAACATCCAAATTCTAGTTCTTTTTTTTCTCCTTTTTTTCTTTTTTTAAATGTTTCTTAGATGCAGATACTGCCCCCCCCCCAACTGGTATTTAAAATTCCTAAGACAAAATTACAAACGAGAATACCTGTTTACTGTTTCTTGAGCATATTGTTAAAAATACTTATCAGACAGCCTGTTTCAGCATGGCTAGTAAATTTCCAGTTGTATCTTCAGAGGACAGCAACTTAAAAGTACTTAAAAGCCAAATTATCATTGGGTTTAGCAGAAAGTTTTAAGGAATAAAGAATAAATCTTAAAAGTTGCTATAAATGGTACTAAAGAACACCGATCTCTACCACAGATACTTTCCTCAGGTGTTAGTCAAAGAAGGCTCACTGTGTCTCTTTCTGGTTGCAACGACTGGTTGCTCAGAAACAGCTGGATGTATCAGAAAACATACGGGACCCTTTAAATAGATAAACTGTATGACATGAAGTTATACCCAAATACAGCAATATTTTTGGTAACCCGAGGGTCTGCATGTAAAAACATTACATATAAGAAAGGTTTCATTTGTGAAACCGATATTCTTGGTGAATGAACACATTCTTTCAAAAAAAAAAAAAAAAAGCTACACAGAACACTCCTCTGGGAAGATGTTAAAGTTTATCTATGAGGCTCATGGCAAAATTGAATTTCAACTGACTTTCATTTCTTCCTACTAATCCTCAGCTAAAATATTTGAGTCATACCAAGAAGAAACAGCCAAGCAAACCACCCAAGAGATCAGAGTTGCCCATACTTCAACCACAGCAGCATCTGACGCTTTAGGAAACGCAACCCCTCAGTCCCAGCTAGGTCAAGGGGCAGGGGCTCTTCAGAGTTCATTACAACGATAACAGAATTTTACCTGCATAGCCCATTTTAAGGAAACTACCACACAGTCACATCTGTTACAATACGCTTTCCTGCAATTTTTAACAATTTTGTACCTTACCTTATATTGTTCATTGGGACCCAGTTTGTTCCAAGGCTCAGGGTTATTCTTCCTGTCCCAGCTAAAATGGATAAACCATTATAATTATTATAGTAATAAAACACTACTTACAATAGTGTTTTAAAAATACTTCCTTAGAAGCTAGTATTTTGAATAAATCAGCTTCATTTTTTTGTTAGGCATTACTTTCATTACAGAAAGTAGAATTTATAGGTAAACAAGCATGCAACTGGTAAAATCACAGAACACTGCTCTTTGGGATATCTGTCTTCATCGCTGTCTTATAACAGGACTGTTTATATTTGGGTTTTAACATTTTCCAACTACAAAAGGAATCAGTTTATTGTGGAAAAGTAGGTTACATTCATATATAAGAGGAATCATAGTTAAGTATTTCATAAAAAGCAATTGTTGCCAGGCATGGTAGTACATGCCTTTAATTCCAGCACTAGAGAGGTCAACTCGATTTTCACAGTGAGTTCCAGGACAGCCCGAAGTATATTGTGAGGGTGTCTCAGAACATAACAAAAACCAAGCAAACAAACAAAAAACCTCAATTACTATTCAACCTTAAAAATGTAAGAGTTGGTTTTAGCAACTCTACTTTACCAAATGGGAACTAAAACTTGGGGAGATGAGACAGAGATAAGCTCACAAAGCCAGCAAAGTCAACGTCAGCAGCAGAAGCAGCCCTGGGCCGACTGCAAGGCTACAAAACTGTAGTTGTTTCTACTCAGTTACCTCTTCTGTGACCGTGGTCCCCAGCTCAGATTCTTAGTCATCCAAGTATTAAACCTTTTACACTCACCTGACATCTGGATTGAACAGTGCCAAGCGCATCACATACAGCGCTGCTCCAGTGCCCCCTGCTCCAATAAACACGAAGAGAGGAATCAACTAGAACCAAACAGACAAAAAAAAAAAAAAAAAAGTGCCATCATCACAGTTCATGATCTTGTCCAAATAAGGGCACACTGCTTTCTTCCTATATGTTAACCTCCAAATCTGCTTTTTCACTCACTTGTCCCACAATGGGAATAAAGGTTGAACTTAGACTGAAGCAGTTTCCGTCTATTGTACACTAAAGGCATGATCTTTGCAAAAAGATGTTAGGATGGTTTTAGCTTACGAGTACAACTTCCTTACATGAAGTAAATGATATTAACAAATAATCTTATCAAGTACATTCACCTGTGTAACACCTGAACAACATTTGCATTACATTTTATTGCTACCCTGGAAGCGATGGGAAAGAATCTCCTGGAAGGCGGGAAGGAGCAGAATCCCTTTGAAAACTACTGAAAAGTGGCCCTGAAAAGTTCTGTGAACATAACGTCTGTGAAATAAAGAGCATAATTAGCTGACAGAAATGCCTATTAAAAGCACTGGTTTTAGGAATGAACTCTGAAAAAAACGGAGTGCCGTTAATTTTGCTGAGTATTTAGAAAACCAGGCTTAAGGCAAAGTTGAAGGCCCGTCAAAGGGAGTTTTAGGTACACAGCATCCTACTATATTGGACTATACTGGACGAAAGTGACATGTCAAAAGAACTTAAATACATTTTGTAAATGTCAAGTTTTCCAAGCAAAGTGAGGATTACAAGATGACGATCCTGGTATTTCTGTAGGCTTGGTGGTGCAATGCAGTGAAACTAAAGGCCTCAAAACGCAGCATAAAAACTTGGCCTCTCTTGGATTCTAACCACTCAATGTATCACTCATCCCTCTTGGGTCCAAGTAATCTGAGAAAGGGTGGCCACAGTGTTCCAACACTACAGAATGTTTACGTTTCTCCCTGATGTCTGCCACCTTCTGCTTCAGGTAAACCCCCGCCCCCACAGTAGAGGCTTCGAGCAATCAGGTCGTCCCAACGACAGAATATAACCCCAAGGAACAGAGAAAAGAGACCGTCCCCAGGGGACACCGGCAGGCGCAACCGCAGCTAAGAGGCCACCCTGGCAAAGATCGCGAACTTACGCTGGGATGCTTCTTGGCTTGCCCGAGGATCTGGCGGAGCATGTTTGCGGCACAGGCCTACCTACACAAAGACAGAAAATTAGGACACACACTAAGCTTCTTCTGCAACCTGGCTGAGCGGACGTCCAAAGTCACCCAGGACCTCCTACCTGAAGGACCCCTGGCTCGGAGGGCAGCCTGCTGCAGGAAAGCCCGGATGCGGCTGTCCTCTACGGTGCCTGAATAGGTGGTCAGCCCTCGCGCGATCGCCCTCACTGGCCCGATCACTTCTTCCCATTGTTAAGATCACCATCCATCAGTTCTCCACGATGCATCTTTTTGATGGGTTTATTTTTTGCAAAGAAATCAGAGCGTCTCGACTGATGAGACAGGCGCTTTTCAGGACGGCATGCGTGTAGATCAGGGTCATCCGGCGGTCGGCTGGAAGTGCGCTCGGCGGGCGCAGCTCCTCTGGCGGCGTCTCCCGGCCTGCACGGCGCGCTGACGGGCTTGGGGGCGCGCGTGCGGTGCGCGCGCCGGGCCTCCCAGAGGGACCCGGAGGGAGCTGCCAGGCGCCTCTGAAGGCTCTGCGCCCAGATCTCGCAGGACAGGTCGTGTCTCCAGCCGCCGAGGTCAACGGCTGCGGTTTAAGACTGCAGCTGCTTCCTGTCTTTCACTGGCGCTTAGGGACAGAAGTTGAAACACTAGTAAGTGATGTAAAGATGGCCATAGTTTCTACAATGTGATTTCTAGACTCTTGGGTCATGGCACCATTGAAGAGTTGTAGTCTCCCAAAGAAGTTTTGCAACATGCCGCCATCTCTTTTTGGTCCAGATATTGCATCCTTAAAAGTATCTTCCTTAGTCGTGTTCCTGAACTTAACCTTTTCTACCACCCTGATTCAATGTTCATTTATCTCTTTGTAAATTTACCTTTACCCCAAAGTCCTACCTTGGGGCGGGTTTAATGAGCCGTTTGGAATCACAGTCAACAATCTGGACTCCCTACATATCTTAAAGCTTTCCAAATAATAAAACTAAAAAGAGAAGACGTCTTCTTGCCCACTCTAGCTAAAGTAATTTTCTACTTTATACAGGTAATAAACAGATAACTTTAGACAGTTATAGATGTTCCAATAAAATAAATAACAGTGAAAAATGATATGGGACAAGCAGAGGAAAGAAAATTACTTTAGCTAGAGTGGGCAAGAAGACGTGCAAAACCCACAGTATTTCTACAGAGCAGAATACATATCTAGAGTAGAAAATAAAGGACATCATTTTGTTAATTAGGAAATGAGTTGTATGACTGGCTGAAATAGCTTAGGGGCTTTCCTTTTGTTCTCAGTCAATCTTTCTCCTCTCTCTCTTTCTTTCCTTCTTTCTTTCTCTCAGAAAATCTTTGCTAAGAACCTAGTCTATACCATATCTTGTTGTTTTTGCTTTTCTTTGGCTGGCCTCTGACTCAAGATCTTCCTGCTCCAGCCTGCCAAGAGTTGTCATTACAGACCTACGCCTCCATGAACAGCATTCACCTTCTAAGGTTGTAGTATTGAAGGAAAAAAAAATACTGTGATTTAACAGATGTACCACGTTGACTAAGAAGAGCAGGTAATAAACAGATAACTTTAGACAGTTATAGATGTTCCAATAAAATAAATAACAGTGAAAAATGATATGGGACAAGCAGAGGAAAGAAAATTACTTTAGCTAGAGTGGGCAAGGAAAGATGCCTCTGGGGATATTATCTGAGTTGAAACTTAAAGAAAAGGAGACATTACCAAGGTATTATAACAAACAGGGAAGAGTATTCCAAGGAAGCATAAGTGACTGGTCCAGACATAGCAACAGACATAGCAACGGAGGAGAGAAAAAGGAGATCACTGAGGGAGTAATAACCTTGGTAAAGTGTTATTACTTGGTAACGAGTATGGTTATGTTAAAAATCAGTACAGAAAGTACTTAGTAGTGAACAAGAGAAGTAAAGGTAGTGAGTATAGCCAGGCTGCTAGCAACGAAATTACACGACCGGAGGACCTTTTGCTGAACATTTCATTTAGAATGATAAATATTGGTAATAAAAAAGTAAGCAGATATATAGAAATGCCACAATTCAAAAGAAATTAAAGTCTAGATGTTTGCTGTTTTGTTGCTTTTAAAAATTAATATTATTGGCCTAGTTCCTAGACATCATAATATGATAGCCAGGTGAAGCCTTTTGAAATATTAGCAAAGTAGAATTACACAATATAAATTTGACTAAATTATAACCAACTGTGTTGGTTTGTATGTGCTTGGCCCAGGGAGTGGGACTATTAGAAGGTGTAGCCCTGTTGGAGTAGGTGTGTCACTGTGGGTGTGGGCTTTAAGACCCTTTATCCTAGCTGCCTGGAGATCAGTATTCTTCTAGCAGCCTTCAGATGAAGATGTAGAACTCTCAGCTCCTTCTGCACCATGCCTGCCTGCGTGCTGCCATGCTTTAGCCTTGATAATGAACTGAACCTATGAATCTGTAAGTCAGCCCCATATTAAATGTTGTCCTTATAAGAGTTACTGTGGTCATGGTGTCTATTCACAGCAGGAAAACCCTAACTAAGACATCAACCAACAGGTCATATTGTCAAAGCTTAAAGTTTGCATATTAAAGTTAGAGGAAGGAATATGCAAGCTGCATTTTAAGAAGGGCTAGAGACAGTAGAGGTGACAGTTTAGAAAAGCTAATGTAGAGGGGACATTGCAAACTTCAATGTGACTTTCGGTAGTAGGGACTTTGTGTGTGGTAGATTATATCATTTATAAATTCGTCTTGCTTACCCTTAGAGAGGGCATCTCACTGGCTCAGTAGCATCAGCTTTGATCAGGTGACTTTCTTTAGTAGGAAATGGAATGTGAGAATTCCACCTGTCATATAGAATTGTTGGTGCCCATGTGTGCTGCTCTCTTTTCTCTTTACACATCATGACAAAATCAAGTTATATTTTAAACAGTGGCTGCTTTACCAGCTTGGGTGTGAGATCGAACACTATTGGAAAGAGCCTTGTATACCTATGATAGACATGTTTAGAAAGTAGGAAAGAAACCTTTATTGTTTCAAGTCATAGTAATTGTGATTAGCAGCGTAGTCTGTCTCAAAAAGATTTACAGGTTTGGCCAATCATGCAAGGTTCAAATAGAAAAGAAGCAGAGTACATATTGCTAAAAGAACTCTTAGCTTTGGGTTTTAAAAACTGACTGTTTGAGATGTGATTTGATGTTACATTTTTCCAGTCTTCTAGAGGAAAGAATCAGGTAGAAAGATACACTTGTGGTTATGAACTCCTTACATGGATTCAAGCCAAGAACCAAGGACGAGCACTATTAAATAGTTAAAGACTATTCCCTATGTTAACTCTGTAGCAATGTATACCCAGTGAGATGTCAATGCCTGTATACAGTCCTCAGTCTCTTCACAATATGTATCCAGTCTCCAGTCTCTATTATGAGATTTATGTAGAGATTTATGTGTGTCTGTTTTAGAGCAATTAAAGTGGTTATTAATTAGCAGATCTTCAGATCAATCAAAAACAATTCTAGAAAAAAAAAAAAAAACACCTAGACATCCCAGTATTGGTCTGGGAATATAACTCAGTTTGCATCACTTGCTTAGTGTGTATGAGGTTTTAGTTCCATCCTCAGCACTGAAAAGAAATTTTAAAAATGACAAAAGGAGGGGGAAAATAAGAAAAGAAAGAAAAACTAAGTCAGGAAGAACAGGAAGAGAAATGATATTAAAAGAAGAAGGTTCTATGTTTGAACATCTTTTGAGTGCATGCCCGGTAGTGGTATAGCTGGATCTTCAAGTAGAACTATTTCCAATTTTCTCAGGAACTGCCAGATTAATTTCCAAAGTAGTTTTTCCAGCTTGTAGTCCCACCAGCAATGGAGGAGGGTTCCTCTTTCTCCACATCCCCTCCAGAATCTGTTATCACCTGAGTTTTTGATTTTAGCCATTCTGACTGGTGTGAGGTAGAATCCCAGGGTTGTTTTGCTTTGCATTTCCCTAATGACTAAAGATGTTGAACATTAGGTGCTTCTCGGCCCTCTGAGATTCCTCAATTGAGAATTCTCTGTTTAGCTCTGTACCCCATTATTAAAATATGGTTATTTAACTCTCTGGAGTCTGACTTTTTGAGTTCTTTGTATATTTTGGATATTAGCCCACTATCAGATGTAGGGTTGGTAAAGATCTTTTCCCAGTGTATAGGTTGTTATTTTGTCCTACTGACAGAGTCCTTTGCCTTACTGAAGCTTTGCAATTTTATGAGGTCCCATTTGTCCCATTGGTGTTCTGTTCAGAAAATTTTTGCCTGTGCCCATGTGTTCAAGGCTCTTCCCCACTTTCTCTTCTATTGGATTAAGCATATTTGGTTTTATGTGTAGGTCCTTGATCCACTTGGACTTGAGCTTTGTACAGGGAGGTAAGAATAGATTGATTTGCATTCTTCTACATGCTGACTGCCAGTTGAATTAGTTGAGGATGCTATCTTTTTTCCACTGGATGGTTTTAGCTTCTTTGTCAAAGATCAAGTGACCATAGGTGTGTGGGTTCATTTCTGGGTCTTCAATTCTACTCCATCGATCTACCTGCCTGTCTCTGTACCAATACTATGCGGTTTTTTTTTTTTTTTTTTTTTTTTTTTTTATCACTTTCACTCTGTAGTATAGCTTGAGGTCAGGGATGGTGATTTCCCCAGAGCCAACCATCAGCCTGAACTCAGAGAACCTAGTGGGGGAAGTGGTGGAAGGACTGGAGGAACAGGAACTGAGGGGGATTGCAACCCCATGGGGAGAACAGTGTTGGCTGGCCAGACCACACAGTGCTCCCAGGGACTAGATCACCAACCAACAAGTGTACAGGGAAGAATCCATGGCTCTAGATACATATGTAGCAGAGGATGGCCTTGTCTGACAGCAATGGGAGGTGAGGTCCTTGGTCCTGTGGAGATTTGATGTCCCAGTTTAGGGGATGCTGGAGCAGTGGGGTGAGAGTGGGCAGGTGGGTAGGAGGGGGAAGCATCCTCATAGTGGCAAAAGGGAGGAGAAAGAGGGTAGATGTGGGATGGGGAGTTTGTGGAGGGGTAACTGGGAAGGGGGATATCATTTGAGATGTAAACGAATGGTATGTTTAATAAAAAGAAGAAGGTTCTACAGCATCATTTGTAGATCTTAGACTCTGAGTTAGAAATACCAACACATGGAGTTTTAGGTTCTCCCAGTGCTGAGAGCACTTTGAGCACAGAAAGTGGAGACCTGAGTGTCTTAAATGAAGAGTCTGAAATGGCTGTAATTTTTTAAAATGACAAATTCTTTTATATTGGCCTTTTGTTCAAGTATTTAATGCTTTTTCTTGGAAAAAATATATTTAATCCTCTGGCTAGTGTCAAGCTCACAGAGTTAACTTTATTTGATCAACAGAACATACAAAATTAAAAAATAAAAATAACATTAAAAGAAGGCTGGGAAGATGGCACAGTAAAAGATGCTTACCTTACCTCCCCAGAACTTAGGTAAAACCACATTCATCTCAAATCCTACAGAAAACAGACAAACCCTAGAAGCTCACAAGACATCTAGCCTGGAGTATGAAGTAGCCAACAATAAAGAATCCTGTCTCAAACAAGTTAGAAGACAAGGATCAATCCACAAGGATCAATTCATGATGGTGTCGCCTTTAACCTCCACATGACTGCTATTATTCATGTATTCACAAAGGAATATATGCACACACTCAGAAATAGAAAAAGATCAAATAATATAGGAGACATTAAAACTGTGACAAAGTATCATATCATATAGACTTAGTGGCAGGGGAGGAGCCTTATATTCTATACATATAAAATGTTCTTAACAACTCAGAGAGAAATGAAAGCTTACACTATAAATTCGTAGTGTATGGAAGAAGGTAAGTTTAGCATAGTGGGAGTTGGGTTTCATAGAAAGGAGACATGGGAAATGAAGTTGAAAAGGTTAACTCAGATTTGGGGAGTTTGAGATTTGGAGTTTTATTCTTTAGGTAGTGAAGATTCAAAAGTTACTTCTAATCACAGGGTAAAGTAACTGCATGGCAAGGTCCCTTGAAAACATTAAAACCCTTGGGAATGGAAGTCTTGGTTTCTCAGGGAAGCCAACTGGTCTCCTCAGAAGGAGATGCCAATAATGGGCTGTTAGTCACTAGTGACTGACACAGGGAGGATATGCTCAGAGCTGACTTGGTTCCTGGAATTTCCTCAAGCCCTCACCAAATACAGTAAAACAAACATAGCAGCCAATCGGAAACCTGTAGGAGGAGCTAAGGTGGGAAGAGTAAGGAAAGGAAGAGGAGGTGTAAGGAGGAGAGGAGGAGAAGGAAGAGAAGGAGCTAGGAGAGAGGAATGAGAGAGAGGGGAACATGGAGGCAGCTGTTCACATGTCTGTAGCAGTCAGAGGTAGTTGGTATATCTAGGTTGAGTATTGGGTTACACTTCTGATTGTATGGGCATCTTGTTATTGATCATTACCAAATATATAAGCTTTTGGATAATTTAAGCATTAGAGTCTCATTTTCCTACTGGGCCCGTGTGGATGGCAAGATGGTCTGGGCAATGCCCAGCCTTGCAGAGACAGCGTGGAAGATTGGCAGAACCATCTCCCATGCTGATATCTCGTGGGTGGCAGGGCTGGTGTTTCTGGCTGGCCATTTCTAGCTGCAGTGCGCATGTGGCCTCTAGCCGCGAAACATGGTGGCTGAGCTAGGCAGAGCCGCTGCAGCTTAGATAGTCAGCTTTACTAGTGGCCGTTTTTAAATAATTATTTCAACAGAAACCCACCCATGTGACTTCTCTGGTACCTACCAATGAAGCTTCAGATTACTTAATCTTTGGTAAAATTCCTCTAGTTTCCTATAAAAGACTTTTGTCCCTTTGTCTGGGGTCACCATTTTTGTAAGTGACCAACCCCTGCATGCAGGTTTCTTGCTTTCATAAAATAAAACCACTCTTGCCTATTGCATTATTACAGTGTAGGTGGTGGTCTCTGTGTGGCGGCTCTTTCAGACCTAACAATGGCATAGGATCTTAATAAATGAATTGGGATATCTTTGCCATTTCACTTTGAGATTTGTAACGTCTATTTCTTGTTTTGTTTTATTTTAAATTTTTGAATGATTTAAATTTTTAAAATCATGTAGATAATGTAGATAATAATTGTCTGAATTAAATGAAACTATAGCCTTGCATAACAGCATATATTTATAATCCCAGCATTTGGGAAGCAAAGGCAGAAAGGTCAGGTCTTTAAGGTCAGCCTCAGCTACATAGTAAGTGTGAGGCCAGACTAGGCTATAAAAGAGCATGTCTCCAAAACAAACAAACAAACAAACATACAGGTGTTCTATGGGGAATACCTCTAAATCCCCATCAATAGCTCCCAAGATAAGTTAGTGCTCTTGTATATTTTCCTTGAAGATTCAACCTAGAAGATTCTGGAAGTTATGGTGATTATGTGTTGCTATTAATGCATGACAGTAATGAAATAGCTTCTTTTGAGAAGTATAATTTAATAACTGAACCATAGAATACAATTATATTAATATAAATTGAAGACAGAATCATATTTTTATTCAATTTGCATTTAGGATTTTAATTATTTTTCTAGTAGATAAAGTGACAATTGGAGTTATTTTTATGATAACACAAATACAAAACCTTCACTTGTTAAGGATTCTGCAGCTATCCTTAATCTAAAAACAAATATATTCTTCTACTAGCATAAACTACCACTAATTATAAAACTTCTATTAGAAAAGTGAAGTATTTTGGCCTTAAAGTTTACTTTCAGTGTATAAATCTCAAACCTTCACTACTATAAGTTTAAATTAAATACTTGAAATACTTTATGTGCAAAATTCAATGAATATTAAAAAGCAGAGACACAGTAATTTAGTTAATACTTTTTTATGAAACCGGGCTACATAAGCCAGGCAAGATATATGTCACTCTTAAGATCAAAAAAACTTGAAAATGAAGAGTCTGTAAGGTAAGAGCTTACATAAGGAAAACCTATGGGCTTGTTCACAACAAATATGTAAAATGAATGTGTAGGAAGAGAAGACACACTGCCCTTAGACTCTAGAGCAGTGGTTCTCAACATGTGAGTTGCATATCAGATATATACATTATAAATCATAACGCTACCAAAATTATAGCTATAAAGTAACAATGAGAATAGTTTTAATGGGATGGGGGGAGGTCACCACAATATGAGTAACTGTATTAAAGGGTTGCACCATTGGGAAGATTAAGAATTGCTCTAGAGACTATGAGCAAATGAAGATCAGGCCAAGAGTGAGGAAATAGTAGATCAGAACTGAAGTACATCAGTCAGGGACAACCAGAGAAGCTGACCTCCTCAACTACATATTTGTATAGTAAAAGATATATTATTATGAATTGCTATGATATGGCCTGTGGAAAACAATGTTCGGTGCTACCTGAGGTCAGCAGAGGAGTCAGTAGGGAAAAGAAGACATGAAGCAGACAAACCAAATCACCTCAGACATGTAGTGAGTACAACCACAATACAGGTCTCTTGTTTCCACATTTCCAATTTCAATGACATGGGAGTCCCACAAAGGACTCTACAGCTCTTCTCATGAGACTAAACACAAACATAGTCCAGAAGAATATATGAAAAAGGAATTTGGCAGTATGAAGAGTATTAAACTATCCTTGATAATCTCATGAATTCTAGATGTAGCCTTCCTTAACCCTATTGAGTAGTATGCCCTGACATCTCCTTCACAAACAGGTTAAATCACATAAACTAATAACATGCCCAATTTTCCTATTTATTGACTGGCATGATGGGCCCAAATTGAAGAGGCAGCAGTCTAAGCCTCCGATTTAGTAAAATCAGTTTATGGACTGAGTGGTGGTGCTGCACAGCTTTAATCCCAGTATTCAGGAGGTAGAGACAGGCAGATCTCTGAGTTCAAGGCCAGAGTGAGTTCTACAGAGGGAGTTCTAGGACAGCCAGGGCTACACAGAGAAACTCTGTCTCAAACAAACATAAACAAACCATCAGACAAAGACTTCTATGTCACGAGAACTAAGTTACCAAGATAAGAAGCCACCAGTGAGGAGCCACTTTCATATCTAATCCATTTATTTTTGGTAAGTAGCAATAAACACTCCTTGTTAACTTAAGAACATATATTGTCTAGAAAAATGTCACTGTGTGTCTTCAAAACATAATCTCACCTATTGTATTAGGTAAGTTGTTTACAATGCTATATGGTAAGGCAATCAAATTCCATGAGTATGATCCAATTTTCATATTTTATTTGTTGTAAAATGAGTTCGTTGAGCAGAATCAATATTAAGCCAAGCAGGAAAGCAAGTCAAACCCATGTCTCCAGCTTTGAAGCCATTGTAACAGAGCAGTGTCTCTTTCAAAATCATTTCTGTCCTCCTTTATAGTGATGAACATCCATTTGAAACAAACATTTTCACATACTTTGTCAATTTTGAAATATTTGTACATACACGTCTTCTAGAGGACTAGAGTCCTCTTTGTCAACTAAGTTTTCTAGTTCTGTTCTTTTAAAATTCTTGGTTATGCATTCACAATATTAAAAACACACATACACACACACACACACACACACACATATTCTCTCACACATACATATAACTGGATTTGTTTTCCTTCTAAATACATTGATATTGTGATGAACTGTTAGAAGTTCTGCTTCTGGGAAGATTATGTCACTATTGTCACTCAATGCTAATCTACCATGGGACTACAATGATGTTGCTGTCTAGTTTGAGTTTATTCACCATGTTTCATAGAGATGACTATCTGAAGATCAGATATCTTCCTCAGTTGTTTGGAAATTGGAAGGTGGTAAGGATCTAGCTCAATAGTTGAGCATGTGCTTAATCTCTCCAAGGCCCTGTGTTCAATCTAAAGTACTAAAACCAGCCAACCAAACTAACAGAACTGCCAGTAGGAAACTGTCCACAGAATGGCATGGGCGGACCAAGAAGGGAGGAAACACTGGTAAAGGAGTTTGGCTGTAGTTATCTATGACACTTGCTCACCTAGATTATACAAGCTTTAAGATGTAGTAGTGTTGTGCCAGGGAAATGTTAGTGATTTTCCCCCAAAACCAAACAGGAGCTGATTTGATACAATTTACAGCATGGTCTTTATTCTAATCAAGCTAGCTTGAGCTCCCCAATGAACTTCCATCACACAGGATGGTTTTGGTGGAGGGGGAGCCCCAAATGTCTATCAGGGCAAGGGTTTATAGTAAGCAACTAGCAGGGAGTCCGTATGCAGGCATCTAATTGGAAAGCTACTGTGGCCTTTAACATAATTGGTTGGTGCTGAGAGTCATATCATAAACTTAATTTCTGTTCCCCTCTGCATTGGTGGTCGTTAGGCAGGCGGTGGGCTTGTAACCTGGGGGTGCAAGCTTGCTGGGGGAAAAGCATGGAGATACTGGTTTTGTTGAGGGTGTGACCTGGAAATGCTGGTCTTGTTGGGGATTAGCCTAGAGACTGAAGCTAGGCTTGGGTTTTGTTGGGGGCAACATGGAGACTAATGCTAGGTCCCAGCCTCTTGGTTTACCTGAATTTAAACTTAGGTCATGTTCTCTAAAATGGAGTCTAAATTTAAAAGAATTGGTATCTCAGAAGAACCCACCTGGCTTTCTGTTTCTTTCTGGTAATGGCATGCTGCTGTTCACATATAATCTTATAGCTTTGTTGTCAGACTCTTGTGGGGTCCTCTTAGAGTCAACACAACTCAGACACTAGGTGAATGCAGATGACAAGAATTTACTGTAATCAGGCTGCTACTGATCAGTCAGGGCAGCAAAACAGCCTCAGAACTGAACTGTGAACCATCCCACCCTCACTTGATCTAGAGAATGTTACAGAGCTTGTAAGCTTGAAAACCATGAACATCTGTCCCAGGTTGCAGGTACGTTTTCTAGCCAATCTGTATTTAGGAATAAGGGACTTCCTTAAGAACATGCCTTTGTGGTACATTTATCCTGTTTCCATTGGTTGGGTTATTCAACTGTGGCAAGCAACTCACCTATCATTTATGTGTCAACTTGCCAACCCGGGTGGCAATTACCCATGTACATCTCTGTCTGTCTGTCTGTCTTGTCTTGTCTTGTGTCTCTCTGTCGAGCAGGATGTCAGTTACCCAGAAAGTTCTTGGAAACGTAAAGTTTATTTGACTCTTATTCAGAATGGAAGTTTTATTCAAAATGGCTTCAGTTTGGTTCCTTCTTAAAAGACAACATCCAGTTTTTGATTAAATAAAAACATATGTAGCATGTTACCATGCTACAAGAATCAACAGAAATACTGAGTTAAATATAGTAGTTGAAGAACAGTTTACATTGCAGCCTAGATCTATTGTAGAACCTCCTTTACTTTGAGCCCTTCCTCAAACTAGGAACATTTTGGGTTGCTCTGTTATTAATGATACTCACTGTTTTTATGGTATAAAAATAGTTGTATGAGCATATGACCTTCCCAGTGAACCTCAGAACCCCGAAACTCCTGTACCTCCAGGCTTTATTAGGCTGGTCAGTGAGGTTCAAGGCTTCAGGCTAATTCATGTGAACCCAAACATACAGAATCACTCCAGTGTACACAAGTTCCCAGATTTTCACCCACTGAGTAGCAGGCCAGCGTGACAAAGGGTCCAGCATCAAGGTCACTCCTGGGGCCCAGCAGTTGTGTATCCATATTCTGTAGATGTGCTGCATGGTAAAGGGCTTTCCCTGATGAATCTAGCCAATAAAAGCTGGAAGAGATACCTACTTCACATGTGTAAACAACAACCTAAAGCCACAGAGATCACACATGAACAAAAATTCATGGTGCATAAAATTCAAAGGCATAAAATTAAATATCAGTATTTGATCCTAAGGAAATAAAGATATAAACTCTCAGGAAAAGAGTTTAAACTCATAGAAACATAGGAAATTGGTGATCCTCAGTGAAGGGTGGGTAAAATGGGAGATATTAGTGAAAGGTAACGAAGTATCAGCCACACAGCATGCATCATTTCTGGAGATTACATGTACAAAATGTCGACTATAGTTACTAACATTGAATTTGATGTTTAAAATTTGCTGACAGACTAGATCTTAAATGTCATCATTACAACAAAAGGAAAGGTAGCTGATAGTGGCTAGCTATGATCCTCTCTGCTCTAGAAAGACTGTTTTAGAAAGATTGCCATGAGTTTGAGTTTAGCCTAGACTAAATCAGAAGTTGCAGGCCAGCATTAGCTAGAGTGTTTTCACTCTGTCTCAAAATAAGCAAAGAAAGAAACAAACAGTAAAAGGGTAATCTGAAGAGATGTATATGTTAATTAGCTTTATTATGGTAATCATTTCACAGTATTTATAAATGTCAAATTAGCATATTCAGTAGGACATAGCAGTTCATTCCAAACATAGTAGTAATTGTGGAGGTTTAGGCAGAGAAATCCTGAGATTTGAGCCACTCTAGTCTTCATAGTGACACCTTGTCTCCAGGAAATAAAATCAGAGCTGGGGATATAATTCAGTGGTAGAATACTCACCTAGCATATCTCAGACTATAGTATTAAACCCCTGTACTTAATAAAATACCACTTTATCACATTCTGTGCTATAAGTACATGCACCTTATAGTTTGTTTACCTAAACAGAGCTGCATATATAAATGCATATAAAGCCAGCAGTGGTGGTACAGGCCTATAATCCCAGCACGTGGGAGGTAAAAGGAGGATCAGCAGTTCAATGCCAGGACTGGCTGTATAATGAATTCAAAGTGTACCTGGGATATGTAAAAAACTGTCTCCAAGGGGGGAGGGTCTTATTCTGTAGTCTAAACTGGCCTGGCCTAACCCTGGTCTCAGGCTAGTCTCAATTTTCTCTCAATCCTCCTACATCACACTTGTGAATGATGGGATTAGGGGCACAAGCCACCATGTTTATCAAGTGTAGTTTTTAAAATGTTGTTGTTGTTTTGCTTTTTAGAAGTGAAAAGTAAACCGTTGGATGACAGATGTGAGAGACTCTTTGTAGGTTCTCTATCACACTCCACTGATCTCTGTGCCTGTTGTTATGACACATACTGTTTTGATTACTCAAATGAGTACCTTTGGAGGACATTTTGAATTCAAGCAGTGTGAACTCTTCCACTTTTGTCTGTTTCAAGATTGTCTGGGGCCTGCATCCAGTTTTTTCCATCTTAAGGTTGTATGATAATCCAAATCTTGCCTTTCCACAGTTGCTGGTATCTTAGTACATAGACATATGTGTAGGCAAAACACCCATACTCTAAAAATAAAGGTTAATTTTTTTAAGGTCATCACTGTCGCGTCCGCCTTGGCCAGCAAGTAAGACATGACACAGTCGAATCCTTCTCAGTCAGCTTTATTCCAGGAACGACTCTTGACTTAGGGACGGGGAACTGGACGGAGGCCTATGGATGGGGACGTATGGCCGGGGACCTGGACCAGGAAGGGGATGGGCTCCCAAGCAGCAGAAATGAGCTGCTTATATAACTGCCCAAGGCGGGCTGGGTGATGTGTTCTCTCAGGATAGGTTCAGCTGCCAATACCTCATTAGCATAAACCCGCTCAGGAGGGGCATGAGGCCGATGCATGCTCAAAGGACTTGTTTACCAGTTTAGCTGAGCTGGCCACGCTGGAAGCCAGCTGCCTACATCGTCAAGTGCTAGTCATAAGACTTTGCAACCGTCCCAGGTGATATCGTAAACATGGCTGCCTACAACGGCTGCCTACACATCACTATGGGTACAATCCCATTTTCTGAGCTTTCTGTCATTGTTACAAAAGTACCTAAACTAATCAGTTAATAAGAGGAAAGGTTCTTATGGTTCTGTGGTTTCAGTCTCAGTTCCCTTCACTTGATTGTGCAGCCCTTAGGCCTCAGGTAACCCAGTATACCATAGAGAATTATGTGATGGAAGAAAGCTGCTCAACTTATGGTGGCCAGGAAGCAGAGGGTTCTCACTCATGCCGCACACCCATGGGGCTATGAATCATAAATCGATTAATTCACTCATGATCCAGTGGCCTCCTAAAGACTGAGAACACTGCGGCTTTAGGGGCCAGATTTTCAATTCATGAGCTTTTGGTGGACAGTTAAGAAGCAAACCGTAATCATTTTATAAAATAACCCATTTATATATGAAAATACATATATGCACAGTTGGGGCACAGTGAGATGTGCACAGTGAGGTTAAATAATGGGGACTGAGGATATGGCACTGTTGTTTTTTTAAACAGAAAAGGGACCATGTAGAGGGATTTTAATCTTGCAACATGTCTACTCTGGCTGGAATACCAACAGACTCTTAGTACTCACCTTTAATGCTAAATAATGGAAGTAAAGTTAGTTTGTAGGAGGAAGCACCCATGTTTGAAAGTGATGTCTAACTGAGTGGCAGACAAAATGACGAATCAGAAATGTTGACGAAATAGGATATGCCCAACTCTCATGAGAAGAGAGAGGAAAGGGAAGCTACTTGGGGGAGAAGTACAGCGAGAGAGAGGAGGCAGTTTTACTGGGAGAGTTTTACAGAGACAGACTGAAGACGGAACAAGTTAGACACAGGTGAAGACAGAACCAGCCAGAAAATGAGAAGAGCCAGAAGATCAGAACAGATTGATAGAGTTAGTTTGAGGTCAATCAGAGCAATTCAGTCAGAGGCCAAGTGAGAAGCCAGATTGAACCAATCATCTTGGAGAGGAGTTTTGAGCCAGAACAGCTGAGTTCAACCAGCCAGCATGAGTTCATAAGAAGAAGAAAGGGTGAGCTTATTCAGTAGTAAGTCCCAGAGGCTGAAAACATTCTGGGCCTAGATAAGATTCGATGGAAGCTAGAAGCTTCCAGAACTAGGCCTAGGTTATCAGACTGAGGCAATAAACCTGGGAGACGACAGTTACATCAGGCAAATAAAAGTTAGTTTAGCATGGCTAAGAAGTTAAGAGCACTTGCTGCTCTTGCAGTGGATCCAGCACCCACACTGAGCAGAATACATCTTCCTGTACCTCCAGTCATAGGATGAAATGACTTCATTTTCCTTCCAGGGTACCTGCACATACGTGGCATACATTCATACAGACAGACATATACCCATAAATAAAAATATAAATAAAAACATGAAAAGAATCATCTCATTCTTTCTGTAATCTCAACCAGAATGACTTTATCAGCTTTATTAAAGAAATATCAGTTCTCTCAAACTATGAGGACCTAGTAAAATATGCATAAACTTACTTGATATAAGTTTTTCCAGGCTTCCATTTCCAGAACTTAAAAAGTTAGTTGATGTCAGATGATGTAGACTCTATTTATTTGTACAAACTTATAGTATATGTGTTGAATTATGCTCCCCTCAAATCCATGAAGACACAGAACCTCCTAATGTGAACTTATTTGGGAAATTAGGGTACTTGTTAGGGTACTGCATATATATATATATGACCAAGTAAAGAGGAGCAGAGATTGCATTTGTTGTTTGAAGCCCAGAAACACCAAGTGCCACTAGGAACTAGAAGAGGCAAAAAATTGATCATCCTCCATAGTCTCTAGAGAGAGAGTAGCTTTGTTTACTACTTCATCCCAGACTAGTGGCCTCTAGAACTATGGGAAAATAATTTCTTGTTATCTTGAAGCTACCCACTTTGAAGTAATTTTATTGGGTTCTTAGAAAGCTAATGAAGATATTGGTATCATAAGTTGGACACTGTTGCAAGAGATTCCTGAAAATGTGAAGGTGGCTTTGGAATTGGAACTAACGTATTTTTTTAGAGTATGATAGAAACAGCTTAAGAAATAGTTGGTGGAAATATGGACATCTAAGTCAATCCTACTAATAATACACATACCACACATATACAGGTAGTCATAATCACAGGTAGGTAAATACTTAAATATTTACTTTTCAAAAAGATTCTTGAAGAAATCTAGCACATTTGGATGGACCCTGATATATATATAAATGGTAGAAAATGTGGTACAATTTTGTTTTTCTATTGACCATAAAGAAGAAAGCTTTATAAAGCTTAAATATTAAACCGAGATTTTTTTAGTACCCTTGAAAGTGCAAAATCTATCAGCAGCTGAGAGTGCTCCTGGGATTAAACAGTTCACCAAGTCTCTGTACCTTCCAACAGCTTCCCAGGTACTTAAGCCTGACCACAAGTACAAGTTAGAGACAAAGCCAGAGAACAAAGAAATTGCTGGTTCTGGGTATGATAAAACCTGTGACCAAAGCAAGTGATTGATGAAAGCATTCATTTGGCTTATGCTTCCAGACCATAGTATATCATTGCAAAAAGTCAAGATAAGAAATCAAACAGGGCAGGAAACTGGAAGCAAGAGCTGATGCAAAGCTATGGAGGGATGCCCTACTGACTTGCTGCATATCGCTTGCTCAGCCTGCTTTCTTATAGAATCCAGGACTACCAGCTCAGTTGGCCCAATCGTATGGAGGCATTTTCTCAATAGAGACTTCCTTTTCTCTGGTGACTCTAGTTTGTGCTAAAGTGTCATGAAACTCTCCAGCATAGCATTCTTTGGACAGTCTTATAACTTAGAAAAGTCCCTGCATTAGAATGTCTTCAATAGCCGGGCGATGGTGGCGCACACCTTTAATCCCAGCACTTGGGAGGCAGAGGCAGGCGGATTTCTCAGTTCGAGGCCAGCCAGGTCTACGGAGTGAGTTCCAGGACAGCCAGGGCTACACAGAGAAACCCTGTCTCAAAAAACCAAAAAAAAAAAAAAAAGAATATCTTCAATAAGATATGCATCTCTATTGCAGTTTGCTGCAACACTACAGGTAATTAGCTACTGTTTTCAAATCTCTTCTTAGGGCCAACATCTGCAATCCCATTTCTAGGAGACTGTGAGACCTGTCATACAGATGAACAGGATAGAGATGAGTCCAATTTCAACAAAAAGGAAAGCTCTAATGACAGTGACAAAGAGAGGTCTTTGATGTTGCAGCCTATTCTCAATTCTTCAGATAGCCTCCTTACCGGTAGATCAATATACTCAATGCTCACAAACTTGTCTAAAATTTCTGCCTGTAGATTCAAGTTCACTGACTGTTGGCATTGCTCATTGCTTTTTTTAGAGCAATGATTCTCAGTTAAAAGCATGAATGAGGTTACTACTGTTGACTTTTCTTTCCGAAGGACATTTAGCAAAAATTGGCTACAATTTTTAGTTATCACAGCCTGAATGAGGGTGAGCTGCTTGGGCATGTAGTTGCTAGAGGGAAAAGGCAGGATCATCTTACACACACAATGACCATACTGGAAACAGAGATTCAGAACCTTCCAAACACCATGTTCCAATGAGTTAGTAATCTCATGAACTTTTTATTGTACTAGAAGAAAGTCACTTTTCAATCAAAACACTTTTCAAGTACTCTGGTGGATGTGTCAGGTAGGTGGGTTACGGCAAGATCGACAGAACTCTGCTATAAGCAGTGGACACTGACAATATACTTATCCCTTTGATTGGTGGAAAATTAGGCTTTTGTTAAGTTAGTTCATTCCAAAAAGATTTTTATCTGCTAGTCACACAATGTTAGATCTGACATGGAGGTGACCAAAGGATGACTATTTCATAGGCAAAATATAGACAGGATAATTTGTAATTAAGGTCTGGAATTGTAACATTCCAACTTCTCCACATCTCTGCAGTTTTATCCAATCACCTATATAGCACACACACCTTTCTCGGAATTCTCATTCAGAGCTTACCCTATTGGCTAGGCATAACTTTGTCTACGTATGGGGAGCATATCTAATCTATTAAATATTATAATGGCCCTTGTAGCTTGGGAGACATATTCACAGGATTTAACATAGATTAGACAGAGTTCTAGTTAGGACATCTTGCCTTCAGGAGAGGGGAATAGCTGGTGAGTACATTAAGAAACAAACTCCCAGGTCATATCAAAAGAATTAGTCCTTATGATCAGAATCTTACTTAAAAAATAAAAACTCTGGGGCTGGAGAGATGTCTCAGTGGTTAACAGCACTGGCTGCTCTTCCAGAGGACCCAGCACCCACATGGTAGCTCACAACTGTGTGTAATTCCAGTTCCAGAGTTCTGACACCCTCACATCCATGCAGATGAAACGCCCATGACGATAAAATAAACTTACTATACTGCTACTGCTACTACTACAACTACTAACCTCCCTTAGTATATGACATAACATTCTCATTTACAAACCTTTGGCAGAGAACACATTTTTGGACATTTCAATTTAAGGAAAAGCAATTCACTGAAGCAGTAGGTGGTGGGAGGGTGTAGTATCAGTTATGGTTTTTAATCGTCCTTTAAGGTAGAAATCATAAGCCAGAATCAATATTTGATCGTACAATTGGCTAGAAGGAGGTGGGGAGTAGTTTCAGGAAGGTTTATGATTCCCTAGGCTTCCGAGGCTGAGTGAGCGCCCAGATCCTTCTTAAAGTTAGAGTTCCAGTCGACCTAACTCGGTTGGTTTCGGCTGTCTCCGGGAGGGAGCGAGTGTGCGCATGCGCTGTCAGTTCCGCTTGCCTGCCGCGGCTTCTCACCGGTGGTTTTCACTTCCTCCTTGTCAGAGCTGTATCCGGGTCGTTTTCTCCCCATTGTCTCTGACAGTCGGCCCTCGACTGTGGAAATTTTGGGTCTTTCGTTACTTCTGGTGCAGGCTAATAAAAGTTTTCTTTTTATTTCCAGTTTTTACCGGGGCAATTCCCCTCGCTGGGCGGCCGGTTCGGGCCTGGCGCCCCTGGCGGGAGAGCGCAGGGGAAGGGGCGCCGGGCGGCGGGCGCGGGGCGGGGGAGGGACGGCAGCCCGCCCCCGGGGTCGCCCCTGCTCGGTCGGCGCACCGCCCTGCCTAAATAGCTGCTTTCCGACTTGTCTCCTTGGCCCTCTGCGTCCCTGCTGCCTTGCCTCCCGCAACCTTCCCTAGGTCTCCAAACGACCACCTCACGGATTCCTTAGTAAGTGTATCCGAGGCCTCAGCCCCTCTCACTTTTCCTTCCTGTCAGGCTTTGCGGAGCAGGGAGGGCCGGGTGGGTCCTGCAGGACAGACAGACCCTTGGTAGAAGCTGCTCCGTGGTCCCTTGGAGTGAGACCTGGCTTTAGAGATGCTGTGGGTGTAGGTTGTGGTGTCTGAATGGGGGATTACCGAGTCGTCATAGAAGTTAGGCCGGGGTCTTCGAGGATCTGGCCTGTCTAACGTGGTCTTGGCCTCACCTCAGAGGCAACCTGGCCCTCTGCAACCAGCATCCTCAAACCCAACTTTCCCCCCAAGCAGGGTGGAGAAGTCAATTAGGATTCTATCTCCCGCAGCTTCACAGTTCTCCCTGTTGGGTGAGATTGTAAAATGATTGTAATATTTTCTCTTAACAGTGGATCGCAGCTCCAAGAGGAGACAGGTGAAGCCTTTGGCCGCTTCTCTCCTGGAAGCTCTTGATTATGATAGTTCAGATGACAGTGATTTTAAAGTTGGAGATGCTTCAGGTAAATGTTTTCTTTCTCTTTCCCTCTCACAGCTTTCTGCGGTTCACTGCATCTTTAACTTTTTATTTTTGAACCAGTTTTGATTAAAATGTTCATTTACAGTAAAAGCACACAAGCCATTTATTTTGATCATTTAATTTCTCACATTTCCCTAAGATCCTCTCATTAGATCTTATTATGGCTTCTGTTTCCGTCCATATTTACTCAGATGATTAGCTTGTAGAAAGGGAGCCTATTAAAAATGTAGAATAATCATTTTTCCCATTCTATACCCTAAAGTATATTTATGCATATACATTGGTGTGAAGACTTGAGGTACCCCAGATGTAGAAGAGTATATTATGAATAATATGGACCATAATAACCTTGAACAGCGTTATACCCATATCAGCCCCCTTGGCATACTTAGGGGAGTTCTTTTTGTGCACTAACTCTCTGACAGAATAAAGTCCAAGGAAACACTGTCCTTAAAATAGCAGGTATAGTGCCTTGAGTGTTTGCTTATTCTAGTTAGTGATGTAAAGAGATGATGAACTTTTATGTTCGCATAGTTTAAAAGCAGAAAGGAAACATGATTTTTCTTTGTGCATTTTCTTCTTATACTTAATGTGTACTTAATATATTAAGTTTCAATTAAAGCAACCTGAGAAACAAAATGATATGGGCTGTTATATTTGCAGAACGTCAGTGAACACCTGAATGTTAAGAACTTTTTGTATTTCTCTCCCATTGATGAACATTTAGATAACGTGTAAAATAAAAGCCTTTCTAATTTCATCCCTTCCATGGGCTCTTTTCTTGAAGTACTGGGAGCATCCTTTCATAGGCTCTGCTGCTAGACTGTACTTCCAGCTCCTCTGACATGTTTTAATATCCCATCATGCACCAGGCCCTCTGACATGGTTTTTACCATCCCAATCATGCAGTTTGAGACTTTGAAACCTCTTGCTCCCTTTCTCCGACTCTCTCTCTTTCCAAAGGTGATGAGAAGAGATGAAATTAGTTTGTATCAGCCAGGCAGTGGTGACATGTGCCTTTAATCCTAGCACTTGGGTGGAACTCTTTAAGAGTTCGAAGCCAGCCTGCGCTACACAGACAAACCTTGTTTCAGAAAAAAAAAAACAAAAAAACAAAAAAACAAATTTACTTTGTATTGTGTTGCTCTTAAAAGCTTCAGCAAATAGAATTTGCATTATGATTTGCTAGAGAATCTCATTTGACTTTTAGAGTAGTTGGTTAAAGAGACATTCCTCTATAGTCACAGACATGCTGAGTTAAAGGACTGCTCAGGAGGCTATTCAGAAACTGATATCCAGCGGGTCCGACTACAAAATGTTTTCATTGTTTAGCTACTAAGAGTGGATTGATAGAATCTCAAATCAAAATGGCCTGGCAATTGTGGCACCTGATGTGTTCACCCAGCAGTCAGCACTTGATACAATTACCTCGATTAACTGTTCTCTAACCTTTACTTTGCAGCTCCTTATCTCCTATGTAGTTGATTCATGGTGTTTGGTACTTTCAAAGAAGGGAAAGGAGGTAAATGTCTTCTTTTTAGGAATGACTAACAGGAGTATTCTTTGCTGAAAGATAGTACCGGTGTGTCAATGAGATTTTAAACTGATAAAAAATTGCTGCCATTTAGAAGATAGGAATTAATGAGACAAACTCCAACATTTACTTTCCTTAAATGTTCAGAAATGGTTTTGTTTCAATAAATCCTGGTTTGATAGATTTACTTTCTTGTTTATTGAGATGGAGTCATTCACAGACATTTCTCTTTATGAGGGATGAAATAGTCCAGTGATAAGTTTATAAGCTACCTTAAAAAGAATGTATGGTATTAAGCCAAGCCAAGATTTCAGATTTTGATATATACTAATAATTGTTGAAGGGATGTTATAGTAAGCTAATGTTTGACCCCTAAAAGCACTAAGAAATTCATGCTATTTGTTGCCTCTTATCATATCTCCAGTTGTTTACTGCCCTGGCTCCTTCAGGTCACAAGTTTATTTTTGTGGTTTTTGCATGTTATTGTCAAAAAGAGCTAGTAGAAAATAATTTTATTTAAAATGATAATCAATAGCCGGTGAGTCTTCTTTTATCAGGTGTGTTGGTGCTTATGGCTGAGATATTGACATATGCTAGATCAGCACTATTTCATCTCATAGTGGTTGAGGATAATAAATAAATAAGCCCTAAGTTAGGGCACAGTTAAAATTATAAATAATGACTCCAGAAGAACCATATTTGGAAATGTTAGGTGGAACCACATACAAATGACTAAGTTTTGTAGGTCTAAATCAGCTCAATATTGGAAATTATATGGTTTAGCTTAAATAAAATATTTTATTTGATTTGTGCTTAGGGTTAGGGATAATTATTTTTTATCTGAATTGAATGCTTTTGAAGATGTGAGCTGTTAGTAATGTTATTAACAATATAAACTTGTGGTGTCTTAGCCTTTCTCCTTTCTTTGCTACATAAAGCAAAGTGGGTTAACTAGCTCTTGATGGGTTATTTAGTTAGTGTAGCCATTTTGCCTAGAAGTAATCTATCTAGAAGAGTCAGGTTGAGGTGTTTGTAGTTCCTTTCAGTAGTGCTTTTTGCTTAACCTGATCAAATTATATTCATTAGCATTTCTCTCAATACTTTTCCAAATGTTACGGTGAAATCACAAATAAGTCATTAGATTGCAGTTATTAAATGATGGGTAATACAGGGGTGGTTGATTCTGTGTATAGTTCTAGCCAGGAGAAAAGATTATTTTAGACCAGATTGATGGATACCAATTCCATTGAGGAATTAGGGGAGGAGTGTGAACGAAGAATATTTAGAGAAAAACAATTTTGGTGATGGAAACATTAAGTGTTAAAGGCACAAAGACATGGAAATGTTCTTTCTATTTGGGATAGGACAGTAAAAGGAATAGTTAAAGAAACATACCCAGGAAGCAATGAGGAGATAGAGATCTTATTCTAGATGTGGGTTTCTCAGAATGCCTTGGAACTGTGGGCATTTTGTGCTGGCTAATTCTGTTGTGGAGGTTTGTCCTGTGTAGTATAGCGTGATGTTGATAGTATCTTTGTCTTGTACTTGATGCTGTGGTGCTTTAGTGTCTTCCCTAACTGTTGTATCTTCTGTGTGACTGCAAGTGTTCTTAGGAACTAGTACATGCATGTCTTTTGAGGAAAGAGTTGTCCATATTAGAGAAGCTCTAATGTAAATTTACCCAGAAAATGCCAGATGGCATGTCTGTAACTAGAGTCAGTAGGGAATGAGGGGGGGTTGAGTGATGGGCTTCAGAATCAGTTAACAGTGACTCCAGGATAACTCAGGATTAACTAGAAGACTAGTGATGTGTTATTTACTATGCTCATTTATGGTGTTAATTCTTACTGCTCTGTACCTATGAAAATACTAACTAAGGTTTATGGAATTGTTGGACAGAGATTCTATTTCATAGATGTAAGTCTCTAAATTGTACTGATTGTATTTGTTTTTTATCATGAAGAAAAATGAGCTTTGTTGTAATGATACTGATAACTGCAGAACATTCATAATATCCGAATATTGTCAGGGATTTTTGAAAGTATATTGTTAATTCTGTAACAAAAACAAAATTCCTTAACAGTTGAAAAATGAATGTTGCTTTGAGCTTTGAGAAATCCTGGCATACTGTGTGTTTTGAAGGTTTTTTTTTTTTTTTTTTTTTGTAACTAAATTAGGAATAGGTGTTCAATTTTAAAGTTATTTTTATATGTAAAAAAAGTTCATTGTAGATGTGGGATTAATTAACTCTGTCCTTATGCATAAGATAGATTTTCAGAATAGCTGGGTAATTGACACTATTCATTTTCCTTCCTTCTTTGCTTTCCTTCTTTTCTTCCATGTGGAATGATAAGTTTGGAAAGCAGAATGGGATATTTTTTGACATTGTGGAAATAGAAATGTTTTTTCTTTTGCAGTCTTTAAAAATATAGGCAGAAAAAAATATAGCCAGTTGTAGATCTTGTTTTCTCATTGCGGTTATTATTCATCTTTGATTATGAATAAATATCTCTTCCTCAAATGAGTATATAGAGTATGGTAGAATATGTACCAAAAAAAGATGACTAACTATGAAAAACTTATATTCCTGAGATCTTGGTCCTGTTAGATTAGATTATGACTAAGATGTTACATTCTGTAACTAAAAAGTTGAGCTAGTATTTGAATTTGGAGAAGAATGTCATGTTCTTGTAATAATACATTGATAAATATAAAGGTAAAACAGTTGAATCTTAACATTGCATGTGCTGAGACATGGTTATAAAACAAAAACAAATCAAAGAATATTAGTTTCTCTCTACATTTGAGAACAATTGCATTAGCATTGACATGGAAAATAAAATCACAAAATCCATGACATTTGTAAAGTTTATCAGTTATTACAAAGGTGAATTCTCATCAGGAACCCAGACTCTGAACTAGTGAACTTTAGTTATGTATTGACTAATAATTTATTGTGTTCAAGTATCTTCTAGGTGACTGACCTAGAAGACTAGGACCTTTCCTTCCTGTCTACATTTTAGCTTTCTTGATTTCAGTGTTGCTTGTGTTGTAATGTTCTTTAGTTACTGTACAAAAGGGATCTCTTCTTGCCTTTGAAGTATTTAGTGGAAACTAATTATTTCTCAGAAGACCATTATTTGAAAATTTGTAGAAATTATTGCTGATTTTAGCTAGGGCTGATTTTTCTTTGTAGGTTAGCTTTAATTATTATGAGTGGTTTAAAAATCCAAAATTTTTAAATGATTTATAGAACTCTTGAGCTGAAATCAAGTCACTTGCTTTGAAATGATATTGAGACCATATTCTTTAAATCCAAAAACCTCAGAGATCTACAAAAATTTCTTAATTTTGGCAGAGACTTGTTTTATAGCAAAACCTGTTTAAAACAAACAGTTAATTTGTATCACTTCTCATTCTCTGTAAATACTTATACATTCTGTTGTCAAACTATTGTATTTGATTATAGAAGCACCTTTGGCATTAATGTGCTATTAATGTAGTATATTATGCATATTCCAAATTATTTTAATAAAATGTGAACATTTCTAAATTTAAGCACACATATCTGGCTCCAGAGGTCTGAAACCTAAGGAATTGATTGGCTTGGATAGTAGTGCACTTCTGCTGTGTATAAGATTGTTTAGAATAAGGGTGGTTTTGTTTTTCTTCATAACACTATTCAAATAAGCTTGAGATTGATAGTAATTTCATTGAGTCATTCACAATCTGTTGTTTTTATTTTTTACATGAGCTAATAACACTCAGGATAGCTTGATTGTTAGCTGTGTATAGGAGGCTTCTGAGGTGATTTAGATATACTAATTAAATTTTGAACCTTCAATTCCCAGTTAATTTTACAGGTCAAAGAAAGTTAAATTCATAGAAATTAAAATTGTATGAAAGCAATAATACTTTATGCTATTTTAGTATTTCTATTTTCTTGATTATAGATGCAGACAATTTGTTTTTCTATAGATTTTTACAGTTGGTATACAAATCCATATCTCTCTCTTATTTTTCTTCATCCATTTATCGTCCTGTCCAAGTATTTCAAATTTTTATTTGTTGGCTTATGTGCAGACAAGATTAGAGAATAGTGCAGAGCTGATGTGGATTCTGCTGCCATAGGTGGGAATGGAAACAGCTTACTAATTAAAGGCTTGCATGAGCTACTCAATAACCATAGCCTATTTATCCAGTAGCAGATAGCTGATCATTTTAGGACAGATTCATTTCTTTGTCAGCATTTTTCATTCAGGGCCATCTAATAGCTAGAATGTATGAAAGTTTGCATGACACATGATACAAGCAGTATCCTATTAATCAGGAAAACTGAAATTTTCTTTTGTCTTCCTTTTTTTTTTTTTTATGTGCCATTGGTATTGTCCATTTTCGCCTTTGTACTGATACAACATTTGCTATAAGTTGACTATCATATATCTATGCTTGTTTTGATAGATAAAAAGTTTAATAACTTTACAGGGCTAAGATTTTCTTGCTTGAGATGTGATTCTTTAGTGTAAGTATGCATATTACATGAAAGAAGGATGTAAAGGAAGAATAATCAAATTATATTATGATTAAGTTAGCGTCAAGTGCTCATTAAAACATACTTTTAGAAAATAAGTAATTATTTCTAGGTCATTATGCTGCTGTTAGCTATTTGATATAAATCAGTGGTGCTATGTTTAAGGTATATTCTAACTTACATTTCATTTCTCATCTTCATTAGTTCATACTGGATTAAATCATATATCAACTTTGTTGACTTATTATTTACCGAGGTTGGGAATGTGTACCATCCTTTGCCTTAGATTTGTTTATATTGTTTTGCAAGTTATCCACAAGTTTTGGTGGTTTCATTTGTGTCAGTGTTGTGTGTGTGTGTGTATGTATATACATATGTGTGGTTTTTTTTCTCATATTTTCAACAGATTCTGAAGGGAGTGGTAATGGAAGTGAAGACCCTTCAAAGGACAGTGGAGAAGGTTCCTGTAGTGATTCTGAGGAAAACCTTTTAGAAGAAGAACTGAATGAAGATATTAAAGTAAAAGAAGAACAGCTTAAAAATTCTACAGAGGAAATAATGTCATCAGACAAACATTTAATTAAAATGGAAAAGAAGGAAGAAGAAGAAAATGGAGAAAGACCTAGAAAGAAAAAGGAGAAAGAGAAGGACAAAGAAAAGGACAAAGAAAAGCAACAGTATCTGATAGTGCAGCTGCTTCTGCTGCTGGTACCACACCAGCCACAAGCCCTCCTGCTGTTACCTCCCCTTCTGTCCCTACCACCACCAGCACCACCACCACCACCACCACAGAGGAACAAGTCAGTGAGCCCAAGAAATGGAATCTTCGTCGAAACCGGCCCCTTTTGGACTTTGTATCCATGGAAGAGCTGAATGATATGGATGATTATGACAGTGAGGATGATAATGACTGGAGACCTACTGTAGTAAAGAGAAAGGGGAGATCGGCATCTCAGAAGGAGGGCAGTGATGGAGACAATGAGGATGATGAAGATGAGGGAAGTGGGAGTGAGGAAGATGAGAATGATGAGGGCAATGATGAAGACCATAGCAGCCCTGCTAGCGAAGCAGGTGGCAAGAAGAAGAAGAGTAAAGTTCTTAGCAGAAACAGTGCTGATGATGAGGAACTGACCAATGATAGCCTGACCCTATCTCAAAGCAAGAGCAATGAGGTAGAGCAACCCAATTTTTATGATATCTGTCTGTCTGGGGAAAGGGCATTTTCTAAATCAGTACTTATTTTATTAAGTGGCTTCCTTGAATTTTTATTTAGTTGTAGGAGTGAATGACCACTCTGAATTTAACATTTATTCATTTGGTCAAAAAACTTTTAATTATCCACTATTTGTCAACATTCTCCAGGATCTGTAGTCTCCATTTCCAAGGAAAGTATGTAGAGAGACATTTTTATATCTGTAGACTTGGGAAATGATAGTTTTCTATTCCCATTTCTATTTTCTTTCTGTTCATAGATGCTAACTGGCAATGAGTGGGTTAGAAAAGTAGAGGCTCTTTCTTTAAACAGTTTTGTCTATAGCTACATAAAAAAAAAGGCTTTTTGCATACATTAGAAGCTCTTTTTTCTCTCTCTCAGACTTTCAGAGAGTTGTTTTAAAGGTTAGTCAGTTATCAGCTGTAGCAGTCATCAGTATAGTCACCAATCTTTGGTTTATGTGTGTGACAGTAAAATGTACTTTTTCCCCTAACACATCCTTAATGAACAAATTCTCTGCAAAGAAGTAAAAATAAAAGCAAATGTTTTCCCCCATAGAACAAACATTTCTATCCTGAAGCAACAGTAATGACTCAGTCCTGCCATTGAAGTTCTGCTGCAAGTTAGGTTTACCCATTGGTCCAGAGGTGCAACGTTCAAGACTTCAGTTAAACATATCTGTGTCTCTGTCTGTGTGCCTATGTGTTTTCCTTCCAAAAGAAAGATTGAGTTGATGTCTTACATGTAGATGTATGTTACATCACATGTAGAACTGTACTAATTATGTCATTTCTGTTAATGTGTTTATGTCAACAAAATTTACTTCATCATTTTTTTTTTCATATCATTGAAGTAGCTTAAACTGGTAGATTTTCTTTATGCTTTATTTTTTCATATTTTTTCCTGCTTACAGATTTTCAGAGTAGTAACTGTCTACTTTAATTAGGCTTATTACAAATTTTGTGGGTTTGTTTCTCTTAAATAATATATAGCAAACTCTCAGGGATTCCATGTCAGCAGAGATGAAATAGAAGCTTATATATGCATTATAAACACTGATTAATTTCTAGGTTGCTCTTATTCCTGTGAAGAATGTTGCCTGCTTTCAATGCTGTCCTAATTCTTATCTTTAGGTCAAGGAAACCTCCTTTGAGGAGCTAGTACGGTGCCACTTAAAGGTGGAGCATGAACTGTTCCCTGTTACTAGTGCTGTCCTGGCATATTTACGGATATTTGTTAATCTTTAGATTGGCATTGGTTCACTTTATTTTTATAGCATTCAGCACTTATTCTCTGTCTATTGACTGAGCTTACTTTTGGCAGTATATCTAATGTTTCCTGTTTAGGTTATTAGTCACAGAAGTAGTTTAATAATTGAGGACCTATGAAGAAGTTTCATGTTAATATGTAGGGACACTTGTATATGTGTAGAAATGTATGTTATTTTTTTAATAACTTCTACTTGATAACATTGCTTAACAGACTAAGTTTTATAATACATTTCAAGTCACATATATGGGTTAGTAGTTTTTTTTTTCTTGTTTTATTGAAAAAAATTAAATATTCTGGTAAATAATGGGATCTATATGTAAGTGTCCTGAAGGTATTTCTGACATAAGATCCTAAAGTATTTTTTAGAAAAGTACCCACATAGAATAACTTGTAGAAAGCTAATTTCTCTGGAATAAACTTCTTAAAGCTTGGTTACACTTCTGTCTTCACATCTATTTTAATTCCTCATTAATTTTCATGATTTTAAATATATTTAACTTAGTATAAACTAAATATCAAATTTTACTTAAAAATTTAATCAGTTTAGATTATTACTTATGTTTAGATTTTTTATTTATATGCTTTTGAATTTATAAGAAAGATGTTTAAAGTTTATTTTTGTTGCCTTATAGCTAATGGTTTTGTCAGTCTTTCTAGTTACCTATTTTGGGTAATAATGATAACTAAATATTTGTTAGTTAACAAGTTTGTTTCTGAAATTTTTTATTTCTCCATTTTGCCTGTGTTGAGATTCTACTTCATAGTAGAGACAGCCAAAAAGCGTGGCTTTAGAAATATACACAAGAATATCATAGTTATTAGCACGTAGCCTTTTCTTAGTTGCAGTGTCAAGTATATTTGCAGAGAAATGATGTGGATTGTCTATAGGTAAATGATGCTCTTAAAACTTTAACAGTTTTGAATTTCTTAGGGGAATTCACTATTTTTGATCAGTGTTTTTGTAACTCACACTCTTTGATGGCTTCAGCATACCTAGGCACATAGAGGAGTGCTTCTCAAGCACTTTGGCTTTAGGATCTCTTTATTAAAGTTATTGAAGGCTTGTAATATTTAGGAAGACTCCATCTATTGACATTTACAATTTCAAGTTAATCTTAGAAATTCTAAAAAACAAAACAAGACCAAAACAAAACCACACAAGGTACAGAAACAGACAGGTCGTCAGGGTGATGACACTGACCTTTTTTATGTAGCTTTTTGAAAACTTCACCCACTCACAAAAGAAGAGCAGAAGGAGCAGAGAGCACAAAATAGCACCGTGAGAATAGTCTTTATGTACCTTCCTGAAAGACAGCTTCCTGGAGCTTCTTTGCTGCTATAGAGCGGATGGAGCACTTGATGAGCTACATTTTCTGCAAATTGGTGACTGTTGACTTTTGCCTTTGCAGGTTTTAAATTAGTGCAGTCTGGTTAACAGCCCTGTGTTCTTTTCCATCCTTCATATTGAAACTTCCCAGTATCACTAATACTATTTTGAGAACCTGTTTATTATTTCTGACTTAAGTTTTTCAAAGATGGGTAGTGTAACATTTTCTGAAAATGGTTCTCATTTTCAAGACATTGAACCTAGAGTTGTAGTTTATGAATGTAATTTACGAATGGCAGAAATTCTATTAGTAGAATTGCCAGTTTTGTTTTGTTAAGGAGGAAATGTTTCTTTCTCATTGAGGATCTGTAGAACAGTTTGGATCTTGGATTACTGTTTTGATAAGTGCCACCTTATATTTTTGGCTTAGTATAAGAATTTGTCATATAAGGTTCTTTTATGCTTAATGATAAATGTCACCTGATGTTTGCAATTAGTATGTAAAGATTTTGCCAAAATTTATCATTATTTTAAGTAGGAAAATATTAATCCTTTTTCTTGAAAAATCATCTGTATTTCCATAGAGCAAGTGTGTTCAAGTAATTCAAACACAGTTAGGACCAAATAAATTCAAACCACATTCACAGTTCTTATTAGCATACTGCTGAAGGGTGGATGTGTTTGTGATGTCTGACTTACTAGTTAGTTATCTCTTTGCACATTTTGTAGAAAAAATTGCTGTATTAAAAACAGTTTTGGAATATTGTACAAACATTTGAGAGTCTTAACTAAACTTTCAAATAAAACATTGATGAATTATGGAGCACACTTTATCTATTAAAGGTGGTTTCATGTATAGTGGAGTTCTCTCTATTAAATTTAAATATAATAGGTTCAATTTAGTCCTTTTGTATATATTTTATAAACATCGTATAGGATACATGGCAAATGAATGCTAAATACGTTTTAGAGTGCAGGGAGAACTCTAGGTAATGCTTCATTTTTAGGCAGCTGTATATTTATTTATTTTTAGATTGGCATACAGAGCATTGGGATACATACAGAGCATCTTCATACATTATACTTAGTTCTCAGTTGCCTCCCTCTCTCCTCTGCCTGGTTCCCCTTCTCCCTTTAGATGTGCCCTTTTCTTCTCCATTTAGTCCCCTTTGCTTAGCTTTTACATATACATATCTTTTCCTGTGTATTTTCACCTCCCATAAGTTCTTTTCTTTAAGATTAACTTTAAAATCCAAGGAGAAAAATGAAATCATCATTGAATTATTACTGTAGTGCCCCCCTTTTTTCTGATTTCGAGATGTTTTCTTTGGCCATCTCCAAGTTATTTAATTTCTATTTTTGTGTAAAGCTTCATTAACTTTTTTGTTAAAGGTTTTAGCTTAGTTTCCTTTGAAAGAAGGCACATACCTTCAGAAATATGGTAACAAATTCATAGGAAACTGGATTGTATTATTTTGATTATAAATGTGCTTAAATCACACTTAAACAGTAATGCATATTTGCTCTATTAACAGACACTAAGATCCTGTTTTCAAAACTTTTTGAACCTTTGTAGTCTGCTGTTGGAGCATTGTAGGGCTGCTGTTCCCCCTTCCTGTGCATTACAGTTGGAACAAGTGTCTACTGGATCAGAGGGCCTAAGCAGCAGTCACTGCTGTTTTCTCACTGACAGGCACTAGAGCACAGTACATGTAGAGAGAATTGGCATAGACAGCTTAGTCACTGTTCTTCTGAATAAAATCAGAAAACAGAAAATTCCATTTTCTCTCCTTTGTAGAGGGAAAACCCATGGCACATGCAGAGAAGTGACAGACAACTGATTTAGTGTTTACTTCAAGAAATTCACTTTTTTCTCATTCACAGATTTACTCATAGAATTCTTTTTTTTTTGTATTAAGCTATTTCCTAAGGCTTAGACATAATTCTGTCATATAAATGTTAACAGTCCATTAACACGGGTAACGCCTTAATTGTCAGACTCTGTTTCACTAGGTCATTTCCTAGTCCATGGTATTTAACAAAACAAAAAACAAAACCAACTTAGAAGTGATAGCCTATGAAAAACATTTGGGCTTACCACTGGGATGATGAATTATCAGTGCTCATTTAGGCTTGTCACTTGCCTTTGAGGGTCTAAAGGACACATCCCACCCCTTGCCTCATGCCTAGGTGTCAGTCCATCTTTCTCTTTTGAACCATGTACAGGAAGTATGGAGGAGAGGAGGAAGGGCATGGGCCATGCAGCACTGAGGACCTTTATTACTTCATGGATTCTTTTTTTTTTATTGGAAATTTTATTTACATTTCAGATGTTCTCCCCTTACCCCATTCTCCCCCCCTCCCTCCCAGGAACTCCCTATCCCATCCCCCCTCCTCCTGCTTCTATGGGGGTGTCCCCCCACCTACCCCCACCCTGCACCTCACCTCCCCACCCTCGAATTCCACCTCCGACGACGTCTAGCCTTCATGGGACCAAGAATCTCTTCTCCCACTTCTATATAGCTCCCTTGCATATATAGCTGGAGCCACGGGTCCCCCCCTAAGCGCTCCCAGGCTGGTGGTTTAGACCCTGGAGGCTCTGGTTGGTTGGTATTGTTGTTCTCCTCATGGTGTCTCGAATCCTTTCAACTCCTTCAGTCTTCGCTCTGTCTTCTCCATTGGAAACCCCATGATCAGTTTAATGGTTAGCTGTGAGCATCTGCCTCTGAATATGTCAGACTCTTGCAGACCTCTAAGGAGACAGCTATATCAGGCTCCTGTCAGCATGCACTTCCTGACATCCACATCAACCTCTACCTTTGGTGACTGCACATACTTCATGGATTCTTACAGCGACTTTTCTGTTCCCTTTTAATTTTGTCATTCTCATTTTACAAGTGGAAACACTGGACGTTCGACAACTGGGAAGTGAAAACTGCAAACGAACCCCAGGATGTTCATTAGCTACCAAGATAATGTAAACATATGAGTTTCTTTATGGGATAGTCTCACTTTGCATTCCCTGATTTGTTTTACGTCTGTAATTTTAGATGCTATTCATAAAATGTGTCAAAAGAATTACTTACTGTGACCTTTAAGGACTGTCAGTAGATGTTGTGGCATATGCCTGTAATCAGAGCTAGTGAGAAGTAGAGACAGAAGGATTAAAAGTTCGAGGTCAACCTTGGGTACATAGGAAGTTCGAGGACATCTTCGGTTATGTGAGATCTTGTCTCAAAAAGCTCCTCCCCACAAAATATTTAAAAATATCATTTACAATTATTGAAATGATAGTTCCAAGTATTACCTTTGAGGGTATTGATAGAGTTTAAAGTGATACAAACCAGCAGAATATTAATATGAAATTAAATATTTTTAGTGACTATGGCATGGAACTATCAACAGTCTTGCTTTTGACTATGGTTAACTTTGTAAATGAAAATATACAAATATGCCACATTGTTATGTTAAGTGTTATATCACTGTTTTGTTCTTTGAGGTGGAGTCTTACTATTTAATCCAGACTGGTGTTTAACTCTCAGACTCAAGTTATCCTTGGGCCTAATCCTCTCATGTGGCTAGAGCTGTGTGAGTGTGCCCTGTGCCAGAATGAAGTGTTTTCTTATATCCAGAAATGCAAAAGGTTTAAGTTAAAATGGGTAGACTTTCTCTTCTTGAAGTTTTATCCTTTTATACTCATCTGATAATAAGGCTTTTATCTTTTATATTGATATTAGCTAGTTATCTTTATTACCAGTTTGCACTAGATATTTCTTGCCATAAATGTAAGGAGTACAGTTTCTTACTCTTCTGGCAATTCGTTAACTTTTTTTTTTTTTTTCTTTTTTTTTTTTTGCAGATTATATGTTCAGGCTCTTTCTTAGTTGGTTAACTCTGGACCTTTTACACTGTGAACTCTAGAGTCTCTCAGACATCACATACATACTTGCTTACATTTTATCTTTACCTATTTCCTCTTGTTTTGTATATGTGTGTCTTGTCTTCCCTAGGTAGCAACTTTACTAAAGTATAGGAACCACATCTTAGATTTTGAAAGTCTGTATATAGGGTTGGTAATTAAGTGTTCCTTTTTCTATAGTTTAAGGGCCAAAGTCAAATATTAAGCAGATAGAACTATTTGAATGCCTGTGCCTTCTCCCTTTTCAGAGGGGAGAACCCATGGCACCTGCAGAGAAATGACAGAGTAAAAAGATGTGTAAAGGGTGGTTGGACAGTGGTATAGCACACTTTGAAGCTACTAATAGAATGCCACATCAACCTGAAGGACAAAGTATTATGAAACAAAATGGGAATTGTGTGTATTAAATTACTTTTTTAATTAAAGTGTGATTATTTTTTTCTGATTTATTTTAATATTAGGACTCGCTGATTCTTGAGAAGAGTCAAAACTGGAGTTCTCAAAAAATGGACCACATTCTGATTTGCTGTGTTTGCCTTGGAGATAATAGTGAAGATGCAGATGAAATAATTCAGTGTGACAATTGTGGCATTACAGTTCATGAAGGTAATTTTGCTGGTTTTTCCTGTAGAAATGGCTGGTTGACATCTTGCTCAAAGGAAGTTTAAACTGTTTTCTATTTATAGTCATTTAAAGTTTTATTATACTATTATATAATATTATGATTTAATTGAAAATAATATATATCGAGTTTTTGTAATTTGTTTATTTTATGTATATGTGGGGGGTCTGTGTGCATACGCGTGTGTGCATGCACTTGCCTTCATGTTTGCCTGTTCATGTATGTCTCAAAGACAGGTTGATGCTGGATATCTTCGCAACCACCTTCCACCTTAGATTTTGAGACATTTTCTCACTAAACCTGGCATTTGCTTATTTTAGTGAACTGTTTGGCCATTGAATCCCAGGGACCTTCTGTCTTTGCCCATCAGTGGTGGAATTAATTATATTCACACACTACCTAAGCCCAACTTTTTATATGTGTGCAACCACTTGACCCACTGAATTATCTCCCCATCTTGATCTTACTATATTGTTTGTGTGTGTGTGTGTGTCTGGGTGTTTGAATTAGGATCCTAAATACCCTAGGTTTGCATTGAGTTTACTGTGTAGTAGAGAAGATGGCCTAGGACTGAATTTATAGACTTGTGACTTAATACACTGCCTGATGAACATTGTTATGAGCTAAGCCATAGATGCCATAAAGTCATACCATTTGAGGATAGATCTCACATGGGACATTTACTAGGGAGGGAGTATACAGAGACTGCCTCTGGGCAAGGGTGGAGGGAAAAAGAAAGCAGAGAGAGGAGGGATTGGCCTTTTATAAGGGGATGTAGTTCATGAACTCCTGGGAACAGTGGAAATGCATGTGGCAGGTATGTGCTGTTGCTGGGTCCCTGGGGCCAGGAGATGGGAAGGTCTGGTTACCAATAGGCATTACTTTTCATTTTTGTTTTAATATTTATACATTTACTTATTAAAATATTTTATGAAAAGAACAGTATTTCTTTAGAGGTAAGTGCTAACATTTTTCTTCATGTTATTATTCTTAGTTTTTCTTCTCTTTTGGAAATGTTTCTGTGTTGTCAGGCTGACTGCAGTTATCCTCTTAGCCTCTGGAGTAGCTACGATCGTAGGAGTGTATACTGTACCTTGCAACTTTTAGTTCTTAAATAAAATTTAAAATTAGGAAAAGAAAATCCAGTTAGCCAATAGAAGGTACCATTTAATATTTAAAATGTGCATTTAAATCCTTACAACCTTATACATATTTTATAATTAATTTTTATTATGTATATTTTATATATGTTTAGTTATGTACTTGTAGTGGCTTTTTTTTTAAAATTGATTATTTTATTTACTCCTGGTTTTCCCTCGGTGAACCCCAATCCCATGCTGCCTTCCTCTTGCCTATATGAAGGTGTTCTTCCACCCACCCACCCACTTCCGACTCACTGCCCTAGAATCCCACTATGTTGGGCATTGAGCCTCCACAGGACCAAGGGCCTCCCCTCCCATTGATGCCAGATAAGTTCATCTTCTGCTACATACGCAGCTGGAGCCATGAGTCCCTCCATGTGTACTCTTTGGTTGGTGGTTTAGGCCCTGGGAGTTATGGGGAGTCTGGTTGGGCAGTATTGTTATTCTTCCTATGGGGTTACAAACCCCTCCAGCTCCTTCAGTCCTTCTTCTAACTCTTTTATTGGGGTCCCTGTGCTCAGTTCGATGGTTGGCTGTGAGCATCTGCATCTATATTGATCAGGCTCTGGCAGAGCCTCTCGGGACAGTATAATTATATTTTCTATATTTGAATTTGATTATTGATTTTTAAACACGTTCTTGCTCTAGCACAGGCTGTCTGTCAGCTCCTCATGCTCCTGCTCAGTCTCCTGAGAGCTTGGGTTACAGCCATCTACAACCACATGAGGTTTTAATTTGAAAAGTGAATTTGTAGAGATCATCTTTTGAAATATAAACTAGGAACCACTGTAATAGTCTCTGTTATAATTTTGGAAAGTTCTTTGTTCTCTTAAACATTTTTTTGACCTTAGTTTTGACCTATAGAAAATTTATAGGTAGTACACAGAGTTTCTGTGTGTTCTTTTCAGAGTTCCCATGAAGTAACACTTTGTTCATAAAAAGTACATAAACGCCGGGCGGTGGTGGCGCACGCCTTTAATCCCAGCACTTGGGAGGCAGAGGCAGGCGGATTTCTGAGTTCGAGGCCAGCCTGGTCTACAGAGTAAGTTCCAGGACAGCCAGGGCTACACAGAGAAACCCTGTCTCGAAAAACAAAAACAAACAAACAAAAAAAGTACATAAACTATTTGGTTTTCTACTCCTTTTCATAGTAATTTTTTTTTTTTAACTTCTGCGAGTGCTCTGAGTATATGATACCCCATTCTCCCCTCCAGGATCTTAAATACCTCCGTATCTCTTTGCTTTTTTTCCCTTTTCTTCCATCCCATTCTCCTTTTCTCGTTCATTCTTCCTCAGTTCCTTCCTACCTTTCTTCTTTTCTTCCTCCGTTCTTTGCTTTTTTTTCCGATCAAACCCAAGGACTGGTGCAAGTTTTCTGTTTGTGTGAGACAGGGTCTAGCTATATACCCCAGGCTAGCCTTGAACTTGCAGTCCTACTCATTCTTCCTCCTAAGTGATGGAGTTACGTGCTGGTGGGTGTCAGTCTTCCTTAGCCTTAGTGTATATTTCTTGAGAACAGGGACATTCTCTTATATAGCTACAAAATTACCCAAACCAGGTAGTCAACATCTATAGAGTATGGATAGCCAATCTACAAACTATATTTAGATTTTGTCATTTGTGCTAATACTGCATTTTATAGCACAATAAACTCAAGTCCATAGAGTATGTTCAGTTATCATGTCTGTTTGGTTACTTTTAAATTCCTGAGAGTTTATGTCTTCTACCAGTTATACTTTGAAGAATGTAGCTTAGTTTGATTTAGGTTTTTAAAATATGCTTTTCCATATTATATTTAGTTTTTTTTCTGCTTTGGGTGGAATGGTATGAGGTTTTTTATTTATTCATCCCTTGATGATACCTTCTCAGTTTCTTTGTGGCAAAGCTGGTTTTCCTTATCTGTAAGGTTTCCCCCTACCACATCCCCTTGGAAAGCCATGACTACCAAAAACAATATTTCTGGGACTTTGTCCTTCCCTTGCTTTCTGGGTTAGGAGGCAAACAGTACCAATAATAGGCTGGGAGTGAGTGGCTTATCCAGTAAAGCACACAAAAAAAGTATAAGCTGAGACTAGAGTTCAGATTTCTATGACCCTATAAAGTTCAGGTGGCTATAGCAGCCTTCCTTTTATTTCAACCCTCAAGAGGTGGAGACAGAATGTTTAGATAAGGTGGCTAGCAAGAATAACATTATCGTGAGATTTGAGTTCCATTGAAAGACAATACTTCAAAATATAAGGTGGAGAGTGACAAAGACACCTAAAATCAACTTCAGGCCTCCACATGAACATGTACACCTGCGTTCACACCAGTACTCATGCACATGCATATAGTGATACACGAATGCACTACACACACACACACACACGCACACGCACACGCACACGCACATGCACACGCACACGCACGCACGCACGCACGCACGCGTGTGTGTGCGCGCGCAACAAAACAGAAATATAGTCTCCCTGACAAAAGTGTGCGTGTGTGTGTGTATTTTTTTACATTATTTAATAAGTAAATATAGAATACAGACATGGCCCACATGTAAAGTTCCCTGGGTGGATGATATTGATGTGTAGACACAGCAAGAGTTATGTGTGGCTCCAGCTTTGGCTCTGGTTAACCTGCTGAATAGCTATGGGTTATGTTTCTTAAGCAAAATACCAAAATATGGTATCATGGATAGGTGCCAAATTAAATCATTTTGAAGAGATTAATCCAAGCTCTTCAGAATCTTTTGTATATTTAGTAACTATGTGCCTGATTTTTTTGTCATCCACTGTTTCTGTTTAATGCATGTATTCTTTTATTTCTTGTTTATCTCTATATGATTCATGTAGGTTTTCTCTGCCTTATTTTGATTATTTCTAGCAAAATTCAGTGTCCTCAAACAGGGAAAACAAAAGGCCAATTATAACAGAATTTACCATTGGACTTGACACACATCGTTCATCTTGATCCTAGAGGGATACAGTGAAATTCAAGGAGGGAAAAGTAAAATATGTGACCAGATATTTTATGATAAACTTTTATAAGGAGATATAGGGAGATGTAACTGTAGCTGTTGGAGCTATGAAGTTAAGGGAGAGTTTGTCCCTATAATTTAGATGTTATTTCAGTTTCTATATAACAGTTACCCACAAACATGTGGGACTGCATAAGGGTATCTTGGTTCTTGGCTGGGTGTGGACCTGGAACCCTGAGACTCCAAGGGAGAAACGGCAGGAGTTCGGCCACCCCCAGAACCTAGGATCCTGACAAGCAGTCTAATGTCCATGGACCTACATTGTTCAGTCACGTAGGCCATTACAGCCCCTCCAAAGTTCACAGGTAGAGGGGGTGATACTAGGCCTCAGGCTCTAGAGAGATTTACATACTAATGAAGGCCAGAGGGCAGAGCCAATTAAACCTTCCCCAGAACCTCCCCCTTTCTCCCTCCCTATTTAACTCGGGTTTGCCCTGAGTTTCAGTGGGGTACATCCAGATCCATCACCACCTGCCATGAAAATAAACCCTTTTGGAACCAAGGACTTCCTCGTATCATTGGGGCCTGCCCGGCCTGCCGTCACCAAAGCTTCCAGCCTTTGGAACTCCAGACCTTTCTCCTGTATGTGGGACCCGCCGCCTGGAAGCCTTCGGGACTCCTCCACTGGGGCTCCTTTTCCCACACAAACATAGCAGCTTAAAACAATAGACATTTGTAACTTGCATCATTTCTAATGAGTAGGAAGTCAAAACTGAATATTTTAATCTCAACACTTCAGAATCTTTGGATCATTCTGACGTAGGGCTTTTGAAGTTGCAGATAAATCTGTTGGCCTAGGTTGCACTGATTCTAGGACTGGAGTGAGAGGCTTTGTTCTCAAACTTAGCTATGTTAGTCCTCAATTGTTTGGTGCCTGTTGGTCAATTCCACACCATTTCCCCCTCTTTACGCTCTATATGCTACCTCCCTGTTGATTTCAGAGGGCTTTGTCAAAAAACATAAGAGCTGCACATGATTATATGAGTGATCGAAGAGAAAGACAGAAGAGGTGGAGATGACTTTGAAAGAGCAAGTATCCTTTTTTACCTAGTTTAGGACATAGTACAGCTTCTGCTGTGTTAAATTGTTTAAAACCAAAGCTAGTCAGATGTAGGAGGGGTGATTCCAAGAATCTGACTGCTAGGCGATATTGATCGTGGGGACGATCAAAGACAGCCACATGCACAGTGTATTGCATGTTCTGTGCTTACAGAAAGGACCCATTGGTAAGGGAGAATTGATAACTGATGTAAAAATTAAAGGGGCACATGAACATTGCATACAGTGTTAGAGGGTGTGGGTTCTAACATGAAGTAGAGATGGAGCAGATGAGAGCAGCCATCATAATAACTATAGGGGAAAGGGTGTGTGGGTATAGATGTAAGTTGTTAGATGGGGTGGTTGGAGAATGTGGAAGTTGTTGAGTATTTATTTTCTTAGTAAAATAAGTAGCAGAGATGATAGTGGACACAGAGAGGACTTGAAATTTGGATGTGATTTCTGTCTCCAGAGGTTTGTGTGTTAGAAGCTTGGTCCCCAGTGTTGTAGTATTAATAGGTTGAGGGACCATTAGTAGGTAGGGGCTAGTGGGAGATAATCTTATTATGAAGTATAGTGATTGCTTTTCTCATTGGCTTGAAAAATGTCTGTGATGAATTTGTTTGCTTGTTTGTTTGCCTACTGTTGGAGGAGATACAATGGAGCCTGAGGGTGGTGGTAGGGAACATAGTAGCAGGAATAGAAGGTGGCTGGTTACATTTCACATTAATGGTCAGAAAACAGAACAATGAATGCTGCTTAGCTTCCATTCTCTTTATCAAGTCTGGGACTCATTTAACAGATGGAATGTTGGCATCTGCATTTGGGGTGGGTCTTCTACCTTAGTTATTTAACTTAGTCTAGAAAATCCCTCACAGACACACTCAGAGATAAGTTTCTGTGGTGACTCTAAATCCTGTCAAGCTGGCAAAATTAACCATCTCTGGGGTTTCACCTTTGTCAATGGAATGTTATCACACTATAGGGAATCAGATCTAATGGGACTTTATTGGTTGCCCTAGAGGGGTACAGCAGGCTTGCTTCATTTGAGTTTCTTGCATATGTGCCCCTGTAGTCCTGTGTCATGTGGTGTCATGGAGGCTGTGACTCCAGTGCCATGCTGTTTTCACTCTCTAGCCACCAGCCTAAATCATGAGCAAGTCTTTCATGTTGTACATGATTCAATACCAGATATTCTGTTGCAGGATCACCAACTGTACAAGACTTTGTTATTTTTATTCTCATCTAGGTGTAGTTAAACTTCTCTAAAGCAGATGTAGTGAATGTGAACAATGGAAGCTGTAGCAGTTACTGCCTGTGTTTGTTGTACTGACCAATGATGTTGGTGTTGTGGTGGTGGTTTGTGTCTGTGAATGTTACTGCTGATGTATGATACAGGCACACTCTTTTCTGTTAGTGTCAGAGACTTCTGTTGTGCTGAGGGCACTGACTCAATTTACTTGTCCCTATTTCATTGTCACATTGAGAGTAATTTCTATTTCTTAGATTAGTCTCTGGGCCATATTTTAGTTTAGGTCATTTGACCACAGATCTAGTTTTTTAAGGCCATGAACGTAATTTAAGAAATTGAATCAATTTCTGACATTCTGACACTAAGATATTTTATATAGTTAATTGCTGTTATTTTATTATTAGTCTTTTTGAGACAGGATATTGGTAGTCTAGCTGTTCATCAGACTTACAGACTTTCTCCTGCCTCAGTTTTCTGAGTGCTGGAATTATAGGCATGAGCTATTGTGCCTTTGGCTAGCTGTAGCTAATTCTCTTGTACCCATTTTGCATTTGGAAATTCTTTAAAAGAAGTTCTGACATTACTAGATCTTCATTTTCTTACATCGGAAATTGGCTGCAGATGACCAGCCCTGCTGTCTTCAATTTACCTTGACTACTTAATCACCTGGCCTATGGAGATGGGTGAACATACAGTTACTCATTTACTCTATATTCTGGGAGTAAAGATGATTTGAGATTTCAGTGTTTTACATCTGTGATTACATCTAATACATGTTTTTGTTTTTCTGTGACAGGTTCTCAAGTAGTGTAGCCTAGGTTGGTTTTGAACTCCATGTAGCTGAGACTAGCTGTAAGCTCCTGATTTACTGGCTACCCACCTCTTAAACTTTGGGATTAAAGGTTCCATCTGATGTTTGACTGCAACCAAATTTTTACTATAGCATCAGACCTGAGCCCACCAAGAAATACTACCATTTAAAATTCAGAAGGAACATTTTTTTCTATCCTATTTTTTTTTTCTTGTTATTTCTTGGTACTGAGAATTGAAACCAGGATTTCACACCACCTTAGTAAGCATTCTTCTATTGAGTAGTGCTCTGGTCACAGTTCATTTAATTTTATTTTCTTGTTTTAAGACAAATTCTATGTCTTAGTTACTTTTCTCTTGCTATTATAAGATACCATAACTAAGGCAAGTTAGAGATGAAAGCATTTAAAATGGGGGCTTATAGTTTTAGAGAGTGATTCTATGACCATGATGGTGTGACCATAGCAGCAGGCAAGCAAGCATGGAGTTGGAACAATAACTGAGGGCTCACATCTTATCTCATATAGTATGAAGAAGAGGAAAGAGAGAGAGAGAGACTGAAGAGAGAGAGAACACATGCCTCAAGACAGAGACAGCATACCTCCTCAAAGCCTACCCCCAGTGACAGAACTCCTATGACAAGACACACCTCCTAATTCTTTTAAACAGTTCTACCAAATGAGGACCAAGTATTCAAACATTAGAGCCTATCGGAACCATTTTCCTTCAAACCATTACGGTCTCCTATGTTGCCACCATTCCACCTCCTTCCTCAGCCTTTCAGTAGTCCTTATATGGGCATTTATCAATACCCTAGGGGTGTCTGTGTGTGTATGAATATGTTTGCTTGTTTATTTATTGATAATGTGAGAGGCAGAATGTCATTTATCCCAGACTGACCTAGAACGTGCTGTGTATCTGAAATACCCTGAATCCTCTGTCTCCACTCCTGAGTGCTAGGATAACAGGCATGTGTTTCTACATCCAGTTTATCCTGTGCTCTGTATTGAACTGAATCTCTTGTTCATGGTAGACAGACACTATGTCAATGAACTGTATGCCTAGACTTCTTTCTACTGTTTTGAATCAGGAACTGTTGTCTTAGAGTGAATTCCTTCTTAATAAAGTCATTATTCAAATAAACACAGATTTCTGTAAGGATACCATGTTAGTTCTACTGATATCTTTAAGGTTAATTAAAGGTTCAAAATGTGACCTTATGTTTTAGATGAATAGCCTCATTAAAGACAGGTCTACTTTTTTAGAGTAGCTTTTCATTTTAGAAACAACTAAAATGTCAGTCTGAATCAAGGCAGACAAATAAGATGGTACAAGATAAGTAATAATGCTATGTAAGTCAGAAAGAAGGTTATAGTTTTATAATAGTGTTTCATGTGTGTCTTATTTAGGATTTTATTCTTGTGAAGAGACAACATGACAAAAGCAACTCTTAGAAAGGAAAACATTTAATTGGGACTAGCTTACAGTTCAGAGGTTTAGTTCATTATCATTGTTTCAGGAAGCATGGCAGCATGCAGGCAGACATGGTGCTGGAGAAGGAGCTGACAGTTCTAAATTTTGATCAGAAGACAGCCAAGAGGAAGAGCTCTTTCACACTGGGCAGAGCCTGAGCATAGAAGGCCTCAGTGCCAGTGACACACTCCTCCAACAAAGCCTCACTTCCTCCAATAAAGCTACACCTCCTAATAGTGCCATTCCCCATGTTCAAGCATTCAAACACAGGAATCTTTGGGGCTAGACTTAGAATGTAATTCATTGTAGTGTCTGATGACAGTGCAAGTTTCAACTACTTTTGAGCATTTGCTAATGATTACTAGTTGTATTGGTCATTTTATGTATTATAAGGAGAAAATACCTGACAACAGCAACTTCAGGAAGAAAGGTTTTATTTTGCCTAACATCTGGTTAACAAGGTACACTCATAATGAGGAAGACAATTGCTGCAGGAGCTGTAGACAGCTGGCCACATTTTATGAGCAACCGGGAGGCACGAATGAGGAGTGCTTGCTTCCGACTTATTTTCTCCTTTTTATTCAGTCCAGGGTTATTCCCATCCTGTGGAATGTTACTTTCCACTTTTAGGGTACCTTTACAAAGGTACCATGATGTTTCTAGATCCTGTGTAGTTGGTATCAATGTAACCCAGTGTACCAAATTACTCTCCCAGGACACTCTTACCAGTTACCGTCCTGTTTTCATAGAAGGAAGAGGGAGATAAGAAAGGATTTAATGCTTGTGGATTTGTTCTTTGAAGTGTTTTTGAGAGCTAGCTACAATTTTACTTGTAAAAAAGAAACTATATAGTTTTTCCACTCTTGAGTAAATCTTCATGTTGTATAATTAATTAGTTGGTCATATGTTAGAACATCCTAATTCAATAATTTAAAATGTCATGGAATCTTGTTTTCATTGTATTTATTTTATTATTAATGTGACTTGTACAAATTAATGATATTCACTAGATGCTTCCATGGATGCAGAAATACTTATTGATTATGCTAATTTATTTTGCTTTTTGCCTTCTGGTACTCTTCTCAGTTCCTGTAAATTCCTCTTCTATAGCCAGTCCAACTTCTTTTAAGTTTCCACATATATTAAGAGAACATTGTCTTTCTGTGTTTGGCTTATTGTCTTTAATATCTTTCATTTTCATCCCATTTAAGCACTTCTGTAAATGTTATTTTTTTCATAGCTGAATAGTACTCCATTGTAAGAGTATACCATGGTTTCTTTCTCTATTCATTTATTAACAGATACCTATGCAGAGTATACATTAGGTACGATGAATTGTGTCATATTAAAACTTAGCATGCAAATAACTCTGGATGCTGACTTCATATTATTTGGCTGTGTAGGTAGAAGGTGGCTAGCTGGATTATATAATAGGTTTATGTGGGGCAGTGGACTGTGAGAGGCAGCTGGGTACCTAGTCAAGCTTGCTTGAAACCCCCGGAGACCCTAAAAGATGTTAGGAGTTTGGCTCGCTCTTGGAACCCTGGTTGCTCTCACTTAGCTTCAGCCCTCCAGAGCACCTCCCAATGAGAAGTTTGTGGCTATCAGTCACATAGCACAGGTAGAGGATGTGACTACAGGCTGCAGAGCTTCAAGACATCTCCATATTCATGAGATACCTAAAGGCCAGAGGGCATAGCCAATTAAGCATTCCTTCCATACCCTCCTCCTTGCAAAAGGTATTTAACCTCAGGACCTCCCTGAGAATATAGGGTATAGCTTCATCCATTTTCCACCATGCCAATAAACATCTTAAGACCATGGACTACCTCTCCTCTTTGGCACCCACAGTGGGGAACCTTGGAGAAGATCTTCAACTACAGAACTGCAGCAGTCTAACCTCCTGGTTACGGAGACCCAGCCAAGCTAGTCGCCCTGACCAAGAGTCTTTCTTTCCCATAGGGCTTCTCCCCCTTGCCCCTTCGGCTGCTAGTCAATCCAGCCCATACGCCCCTGTCTTGGTCCTTCTGTGGCCTTTCAGCAGCACCTGAGAGCCCAAGGGCTTCAGACTAGTTGGTTTCCAGCTGCCCCCTTGGCTCGAGGATTCCCCAACCGAAGAGCTCCGGCCCCTACAGGGTCTCAGACTGTATTCTCTCCACCTCGAAGCGGAGCCCCATGGCTTTTCACAGCCCGACATCTGCCTGGTGCGATGCACATGGAGTGAACTCATTTGAATTCCCATGTTTCTGCCTCCCTTAGCCATGGCCCCAGCCTTTTGGTGTGGCAGACATGGGACCCCACAATTCAGCCCAAAGAACCCATGCCCAAGTTCAAGACACAGTCCAACCGGTTTACAGGAAGTTTTTAAGGATTCTCCATACCAACAGTATAGAGTTGTTTCATTTATTCTACATCTCCACAGTATTCATTTTATTTTACTTTTTCAAAATTGCTATTTTAACTGAGGCAAGGTAATACCGTTTTGTAGGTTTGATTTACATTTTGTCCTGGCTAGTAATTCAGAACATTTCTTTCATATATTTATTGGTGTTGTATATCTTCTTTTGAAAAGTTTCAATTCATGTCATCTTCCTGTATTTTTTAATTAGATCACTTGAATTTTGACTGCTGAATTTTTGTTTTGTATTTTGTATTTTAGACCTCTGTCAGATAAAAAACATGGCAAATACCTTGTTCCTTTCTGCTGATTGTCTCTGTTTTAATGGTTCCCTTTGTGTCAGGAATATTTACTTTGATTTAATCCCATTTAGTAATTTTTGCTTTTGGAGGTATTGGGTTCAGTCTTAATTTTTCTGGTGCTGTGTAGAGGGACTAGGACCAAGACAACTTAATAATAGAAGCATTTATTTAATTTGGACTCATAGTCCAGAGGGTAGTACAGTTCATGACCATTAGGGCAGAAAGCGTGGTAGCGAGTAGGTATGGCTCTGGAGCAGTAGCTGAGAGATTACATGTGATCCACAGGCACATGGTTGGGTTGAGGATTGGTGGAGAGGGAGAGAGTGCATGCACTAACTGGGAATGGCTTAGACTTTTGAAACCTCAGAGCCCACTCCCAATGATGCACCTCCTTCATCAAGGCCACACTGCTTCTAACAAGACCATGTCTCCTCATCCATCCAAAATATTTAGAATGTGGATCAAGAATTCAAATATATGAGAATATGAGATCCATTCTTACTCAAAACATCACAGACTCTTACCTAGCAAAATCATAGTATCACTATCTTGAAGTATTTTCAGTGTGTTTTCCTCTATTAGTTTTTAGTTCTGGGTCTTGCATTTAGGCCTTTGCCTTGTTTTGTTTTGAGCTGAGAAATAGGAGTCTGTTTTCAGTTTCTGCATGCCTATTTGTATCCTAACAATGCTGGTTTTTTGCTATTGAAAGGTGTGGAGAATTAGTTGGATGTAGTTGTATAGAAGGTGTCTCTCATCTCATTCCTGTAGATCTTTGTATTTGTTTTTAGGTCAGTATCATGTTGTTTACATAATCACACCTCTCCCCCACCCCCAATATATTTTGAAATCAGGTATTGTGATGCCTCCAACTATACTCTTTTAACTTAAGGTTGCCTTAGTTATTTGGGGTCTTTCGAATTTCCATATGAGTCTCAGAATTGTTTTTTGTAATTGTGTGAAGAATGTCTTTAGAATTTGATGGGAATTGTACTGAATTTGTAGTTCACTTTGGGTATGACATGCTATGATTTCCACCTCAAAAAAATCCATTACTGGTATGTAGAAAAGCTGTTGATCTTTTTGTTGTTGCTGTCGTTTTAATTCTGTATCCTGCTTTTTAATTGAATTTGCTTATTTGTTTTAATAGTCATTGATGTATGTAGATTTTTCATATACAGAGTCATATTACATAAAAGCAGGGATAATTTTACTCTTTGCTTTTCTATTTGTATACCTTTTATTTATTTTTTCCTTGTTTTGTCTATTTTCCCTACAGATTGTCAATGCATTGTGATGAGTAAAAGCAGTGAGATTAGGCACTCTTGTCTTTATTCTTGATTCTAGAAGAAATACTTTAGTTTTTCCCTATTCAGTATGATACTGACTATGTGTTTTCATACATAGCCTTTATCATATCAGTTTGATCTTTGTGTAACTAATTTGTTCAGAGACTTTGGTCATGAAGGAATGGTCATCAGTTTTTTCTACATCTGTTGGAATTGATTTTATGATGTTTTTCATTTTCTTTATTAAGTTGGTTGATATTTATGTGGATATAATGAATCATACCTGGGATGAAACCAACTTGATTATGGTGTATGAGCTTTTTAGTATACTGTTCAATTTGATTTTTGTAATATTTTGTTGAGGGTCTTGTATCAGTGTTCAGGTATATTGAACTTTAGTGTCCATACCTCCTCCTATCTTATCTTACCCACCCTCCTTCCTTCTTCCTTCCTTCCTTCCTTCCTTCCTTCCTTCCTTCCTTCCTTCCTTCCTTCCTTCCTTTTTTTGATTTTCTTATTACTCTGTCAGGTATTAGTATGAAGGTAATGGTCTGCTCATAAAATGGGATAGATGTCCATTAACAGATGAATGGATAATGAGACTCTGGTACATATATAAAACTGAATAATATTCAGCTCTAAAAAATGAAGTCACAAAATTTGCAGGAAAATAGGTAGATGGACTTAGAATGCATGATACTAAGCAAGATTATTTAATTTCAGGAAGAAAACACATGTTCTTACCTATATATAGGTATATATGTTCCAAAATATATATCTTTATTTTATAAAGAAAATAGATTTCTCTTCCTGTTGTCTTGGATTGCTTATTGAGAAAATAGGTTGACAATTTTTTTTGTGTATTTTTATGATTTTAAGTCAATTTTAGTTATTGCTCTTTTATAGGTAACAGTAACTTTACCAATGAGAAAATTATAAGTCCTTTAAATTTATGATTTTGTATTACAAAATCGTACTTACTTACAAACAGTGAAGATAGTGGTTACTAAAATTTAATACTAAAGAAATTAGTACATTTTGATTTCTTTGCTTGTGTACTAATTTAGTCCCTTTAAAAGCATTTCTTTGGCAGTCTCTTATATGAAAAAAAATAAATAAATAAAAAACCTTAGGACTGAAAGTATTACTGATGAATTTTACCACACTTTGGAATAACACTGATGTTTGTCAAACTATTCCATAAACTAGAAAAAAAGGGAGAGGGTACAGAACTGTTCCAAGTGTGTTATGTTTTTTTCATACTTTATTTTTTAATAATTTGTTTTATTATATATAATGAATATATTGAAATGTGCTATAATAATACTATTGAATCTCATAGAGCTAACAATTTTCCTTTTAAATTTTTATTTTATTTCCACAGTCTGCTTTTATACCATTTTAATTACATGCAAGTATTAAGGTCAGTTCTCGGTTGAGGTACTAGCGATACAATAGATGCATATAGTCAAGGAACAAGCAAGACAATAAGCACAAATAGTCAAAGAATAAGCAAGGCAATAAACAAAGTCTGGTGATCACTCCCGTGATCACTATTTCTAAGGGCTTATCAGGATGACCAAAATATCTGAGCTTACTTCCCTGTCCTAGCCCAAAGTCATTTTCATGCCCAAAGCCTACTTCTTTGTTCTAGCCTAAGATTTAGATTCCTGCCTGAAATTATTTCTTTATTCTAGCCTAAGATTTAAATTCCTGCCTGAAATTACTTCTCTGTTCTAACCTAAGATTTATATTCCTGCCAGAAATTACTTGTTTGTTCTAGCCTAGTGTCAGATTCCTGCCTGAAGCCCATTTCCTTGTCCTTGGCCAATGTCAGATTTCTGCCAAGAAGACCTAACAATTTTTATTTGTAATGGATATACAAATCATAGCTGTAAGGTGAAAAAGAAATTTTGAAAAATTATTTTATTCCTATATTAATATCAGTTTTATAAACCATTGCATTTTGTCAGAATTTTTCAATACTTTTTCTGTTTGTTTATTTTACAAAAGTGAACTTAAAAAATAAACCCTGTTAAATCATAGCTATTTCTTTTCCTTTTCTAGGTTGCTATGGAGTGGATGGGGAGAGTGACTCTATTATGAGTTCAGCTTCTGAAAACTCCACTGAGCCTTGGTTTTGTGATGCCTGTAAATGTGGTGTATCTCCTAGCTGTGAACTATGTCCTAACCAGGATGGGATTTTCAAGGAGACGGATGCTGGAAGGTTGATGTCCTCATTACCTTGTGTCCATATGCCTGCTTTATAACATGCCTGTTTTAGATTTCTTTTTTCTTCCATTTGAGACTTTTAAGTCACACACATTCTTCCAGTTGTCTTGGTATAGAGGAGTGAATTGGCTATGTAGATAGATGAGGGGAAAAAGAAACACCCTTTCTCTAGTACTTACATTTGTTTTTGCACTCATCATCCTAATTACTGTGAAGAAGCACATGGTAGTTTCTCAGGTTATGATTATAGCGCCCAAGACTCTTACTATTTAAATCAGGTGTTAACTCTACACTACAGTCTGGTAAATAGAGAAATTTGAACACAGGTCTTATCTCAATTCAGGAGTATAACATACAGTGATTAAAGTGGAGAAATTTTTGAATTATTAAGAATATTTAAGAATTAAATAACAATTTGAGATTAAAATTTCTTATTTAAGAATCATTATTTAAAAATTATTAGGATTTTAGTCTCAAAGTACATGGAAGTTATAAATGAGTTCTCGAAAGAAATCCTAGGGATGACACATAAATGAAGGATAACCAAAATTAAGGAATTATCCTTTTCCTGATATTGGAGTTTAGACTTTGTCACAAGAACAAGTTGTACCAAGTGGGTGCTACAAACCTTTTCTGTTTTATCTGCTAGTCTTCGGATCTTAGAAGTAGGTGGTGTAAGACTCTAGCGAGAGCTTACCGTAACCCCCTGAGTGAACAAGGAAGAGCTCGAGATGTCAGAAGCAAGAGGCATTTTATTTTTCCGGCATGCTGAGCTCACCCTGCATCCAGAGGAGAGGCCTGCAGCTCATTCAGTGAGCTTTTATAGTTTTCAGGCAGCAGCCATTAGGCACAATGTGATCGGCAGAACAATGTGACTTTTAAACTGACTGGTCTTTAGGGAATGAGGTGGCAAGGACTTCCCTTGTCTATGGGTGGCCAACAGTCTGTCCTGTGGAATGTGTCCTGACCTGCAGGTCGGTTCCCTGCACTGTGGTCTGAGGAATGTCAATTAGCCTCTTCCTTATGGAGGACCAAGTGTCCCATGACCAAGGAATGTTAATTAGCCTCTCCCTTCCAGAGGGGGTGAGTGTCCCATATATGATATGATAGCATAGAGTGTACAATGGGATCTTCAGAAACTTGTGCTGAGGTTCCAGATCTCTTGTCACCTAGGAAAAGAAATGAAGTACTTTGACAGTATAACTAGAACTTGATCTTATCGTATGGGTGGCATTCTTGGACTATGGCCTACAACTTTGGCTTTAGTAAACATTAATAGTGTGTGCTTTCAAAGCGTTTTGCCTATGTTTATATTTTTTTGTTAGTTTTTTATTTTGTTTTTGTTTTTATTCTATTGTGATTGTAGGGAGATTCCTTAGCCTCATTATTATTCCTTAGTTTGGTAGTACTGTTGAGAAGCTTCAAGTACACAACTCATATATGATAGTTCCTGGAACATAATTGGGTTATTCACTCACAATGCTGCTACAATGAGTGCTTTCTTCTGAGCAGTGTTGTTCTACTTACTTACTTACCTGTGTACAGGCCAGTTGGTGACTTTTAATCTTGAATATTGAAACTTTGAGAACTCCATCATGGCGAAGTAAGGCCATTTTGAAAAACAAAAGAAAAGCCCAGCTTTCTTTTGAGGAAGATAATTCATTTTACTTGGTTTCGTGTTAATTTTTTAATTCTGCTAAGTAACTTGTAATGTTTTCTAAAAGAAGACAAAAAAAGCTCTTTAAGCATTGAGATTTAATAGGAAATATTTATATTACCTACTCTTCATATTGCATATGTAGATACCTTTCTGTGGCCCATCTGGAAAAATTTTGTAATAGACTATCTAAATACTTGTTCATGTCCATAGTCCCATGTAGGCTAGAGTAGAAACTATGGGCATTCATGTCTTTTGCTCCATTGTAATGCAATCTTGATTGAAGACCGAAGAAAGAAAAAAAGCTATAAAACTTGGACAAGTCCTTTTGTATTTTCATCTTCATGTAGGAAGCCCAGGAAAAGGATGAGTAGTGTATAGACTGGCTGAAGATGTTTTAAAACTGATTTATTACATGAATTTAACTAGACATTCCTCTATTGATGTGAGTCACAATTTCTACATGCAAAGTGATTTCATGTGTGGAAATTGCTGTGTAAGAAATAAACTAAATGTCTATTTCACTTCTTAAATAACATATGTTTTATTTAACAAAGAAAAGCAAGGCATATACTCTAAAGAGAAACTGAGTGACCATCCTGGAAACAAGAAGAGCCTGAGTCGTCTTCCTTTACCACCTGTGTAGGCTGTCCTTTTGTGTATTTCCAGTGCAATATGGCTCTGGTTCATTGGTCTTTCCACTTTAGTAAGCAATTTGATACACTGAATAGTGGTTCTCAACTTTCCTAATGCTACTACCCTTTAATACAGTTCCTCATGTTGTGGGGACCCCCAACCATAACACTATTTTCATGGCTACTTTATAACTTTATTTTTGCTACTGCTAAGCTGTAGTGTATATCTCTGTTTTATCATGACCTTAGGTAACCCCTGTAAAAAGCTGTTTGAGCCCAGAAGGTCATAACATACCAGTTGAGAGCCATTGCAGTAGAAGGAGGAGCATTAGATTCCTTAAACATTACTGCTTCCCTCTTCTAGACTTGCTGTATTTGAAATATTCAGTCCTTTGAAAGCATTTCTTGATTTGCAAAGGAGAACAATTTACCATCCATAGGAAACATTTAGACCCTTTAATTTTCCTTGTAGCAAATGTTACTTGAGCAAAGACAGTGAGCTAAACATTGCTTTAAGCATTTCACATTCACCTGTATCTAGTTCCAGATAATCTGTAATGTTCTTTACCTACGAGACACTTAATCATTGGTTCTGGGTTGAAGGAATAGAAATAACATTCTGCAGATATTTTTAAAATATATTTTAAATATGAGGAAAAGGTACTACACGGAAAAATTCTTCAAAATTATTCCATTAATATAATTTCCATTGTGACATAAGAGTTTTTTCAAGAAGTATATTACTACTTGGTTGTTGCCTGACTTATAAACAGTATATGAATTTAATCAAATGCATTGATAGTTTCCATTCTAGAATGACAGTCTGCCTCTGTCTTTTGGTGGTTTTGTGATACTTGTTTTCTGCTCCTTTTCCCAACCAACATCTGTCATCATAGCTCCAAGCAAAATGGATGGTAAAGTAACAAGGAAGATTTTCTTGTTGTTTTGATTTCCCAATATAATTACATAAGTTCTAAAATATGTGAACAAAAAGTGCTCAAAGGAAGAAAATTGTGTTAGCAATAATTTTCATGTGACTTTGATACTTATTTTAATAAGGACTTACATTGGTGTTCTCATGAATAGCTGAGCAAAGTGATACATTTGTGTGCCAGTCACACAGAAATGGCAGTTGAGATCTTCACTGTACATCTTAAGAAGGTCAGTACAAAGCAAGCAGCCAGCTGTTGGTTTATCAAAGGTAAACTCCTGTGGAGAATGGCAGCATTTAATACATCAGTGAACATAAACTGCACAGATTACACTGAGAAAGTGACTGCTCGTTGAGATGCTATCTTTATACTGAACTCTGCAGGATGCATATGGGAGGTTGGATTAAAATGTTCTATCAAGAAAATTTCAGAACTATGGGTTTTTGTACAACAAAAATGATAAAAATTTTAAACTGTTTTCCTGAATACTTCTATAGCACGATTAAATCTTAGTCTTTTAAAACTTGGTACATCACAAAACCAGAACCTTTTAAACAAAGATAAAGCAAAAGTTGTCAATATAGTCACAAGGTTCATAGAGATTTGTCATCTCATTTTTATCCCTTTTCTTATACAACTGATGCAAATCTGGTATTTACATTTCACATAGATTTTCAACATTTTGTTTGTCTGCAAGCAGATACATTAATAATAATAATGATGATAATGATAATAATAATAATAAAAATTAATAACTCAGAGCGTTAAAGGAAATTAGAACTAACTCTCATTTTTTTTTTTCAGTATGCTGAGAGTGAACATTTTTAAAAAAGTGTTAAAGCCGTGTGCAGACTTTATACAATGTAGTTGTAGATGAGTTTGTAAATTTTAGTTCATAGGCTATATAGGGAATAGAGGTGCTCAATGAAAACATGAGATCCTTGCATTATTATAACTTTGTTTTGTACCTTTTCCCAGACGCCATCAAAAGTTAAACTTTCTACCAGAACTGTTTAAATATACCCTTAGGGATATCCAACACCCCTGGGGGAAAAGTAGCAATAAAGAACAATTAACCTAATTACTGCAGAATAACTTCCTAGTTCTTAAATTAGAATCTTAAATTCTAAAAGTACTCACAGTAATGAATGTGCATATCTTGCGTTGAATGTGAAAGTGATGTTTTGTTATCCTTGAATAGCAGTCTTATGCAAATATTGAAGAATAACAGATAAGACCAAAGTGCTGTGATCTTAAGTGAAAAGCAATTATGGTTCCTAAATTCCATTTTGACTAGACTTCTAGAGAAGTAATGCTCACTGCAGGCATGCGTTCTGAGATTAGTTATCTGCTATCATTCTCTATTTTGCTGTAGTTTTTAGTTAAAAGTCTTGAGATGAGGATTTTTTTAAAAAAAAAAAATCTAATAGAATACTTTCAGTACTATTTTAAGGTGGAAGATCCTTCATGTTCAGATTTTATGTGTGAATTTAGGAATGCATTTGATAACAGATTTATGTCTTTTCTTTTATAGATGGGTCCACATGTTTGTGCCCTATATGTTCCTGGAGTAGCCTTTGGAGATATTGATAAATTACGACCAGTAACATTAACAGAAATGAACTATTCTAAATATGGTGCCAAGGTAAGCTTTAAGATTAACTAAAATTCAGGTTTTTGGTTTCTTTACATAGCTTTTTAAGCTTATTATACTACAGAAGTGTTGATTAGTAAGCATGCTTCTTGAGGAGCTCTCAGCACTAGGTCATGTATTATTGTATTATTAATTTGTTGTGTTTTGCTTTTGTATTTTTGAGGTAATATCTCACTGTAGCTCAGGTCAGCTTCAGACATGGGGTTGCCTGTTCCTCAGTTCAGAGACTAAATATAGGGATCACCATGCTTGATTTGAATCATATGTTGATAGTTGTTTCTCCAGAGGCTAATTTATTGACTAGTCTAATTTCAGATAACCTATGCTGTAAAAATGATTATTAGTTGATACTGTTTCTCTTCTCTAGGACCCAGAGAAAACCTTGTTAATACTCATTTGGATCAAATGAAATCTCACAACTTTAATTTTAAAATGAATTTTATTGAGATTAAGAAAAAGAATATAATAACCACTCTTTATTTTATTTTGAGCATGTGTCAGCTCATTACTACTTCAACTTTTTTTTAGTGTAACAAAAAATGATCAAATTTCTTCAACATAGTAAAATGGTTTTATATATATATTAATAATAATAAGCAAAGTACTTATAAGATTGAGTGCCTAGCTCCTACGTCTTCATATAATACTATTATTTGTTATTATTGCTATCATATCAACTTAATTTAAATTGATTAGAATTATATGAAGAATTCTCTTTTTTATTGGGAAACCTGGCTTATCTGCAGTTATTTGCATTGATGCCTGTGTCTCTTGAGTATTTTAAATTTTTATTGGATTCTTCATGAGAGGATAGTATTGTTTCAGAAATACTTTTGCTGTGAGAGTTTTCCTGTGACTTTTGTAGGAGTGTAGCTTTTGTGAAGATCCTCGCTTTGCTAGAACTGGAGTTTGCATTAGCTGTGATGCAGGCATGTGTAGAGCCTATTTTCACGTTACCTGTGCCCAGAAGGAAGGCCTGCTTTCAGAGGCAGCAGCAGAAGAGGTATGTTTAGTTACCTCATTAACTATTGGATGCTAAATGTGTTCAGAAGACTGCTCATGTCTGCTGTGTCCTGTAGCAATTGTAAAGCATTAGGGAAACTTGATACGTAAGTTTTTGACCAGACCACTGATTTACACTTTTGAATAGTAAATGGCTGAGTCTAAACTGTGTTAGTCTTAAAAACTATTATAGCATACTGGAAAGCATATCAAAAGTATTATAGTGAGTTCTGACAGATAAAACATAATGCAAGGTGTCTTGAAGTGTTGGTATTTGGCATATTTTATACAGAAGAATGAAACTTTCTTAAGGCAATATTGTTCTCTTTGGGTTTAGTTTTAACTTCCTAGCATTTTTTCAGGCTTACTGACTTTAAGCAATTATTTGATTACAAAGTGTAGTTTTGGAACTCCTCAGAAATTTAAATTGATTCTAGGACTCAGTGCTTCAAAATTTTTTTTTTTTTTTTGTGTTTTTCGAGACAGGGTTTCTCTGTGTAAGCCTGGCTGTCCTGGAACTCACTCTGTAGACCAGGCTGGCCTCGAACTCAGAAATTCACCTGCCTCTGCCTCCCAAGTGCTGGGATTAAAGCGTGCGCCACCACCGCCTGGCTCAAATTTTTTTTTTTTCTTTTTTTTATTGGAACTTTTATTTACATTTCAGGTGTTTTCCCCTTACCCCCTTTCGCCCCCTCCCTCCCAGGAACTCCCTATCCCTTCCCCCCTCCTCCTGCCTCTATGATGGTGTACCCACACCCACCCTCCCCCAAAACCTCACCTCCCCACCCTCGAATACCACCCCCCACGATGTCCAGCCTTCATGGGACCAAGAATCTCTTTCTCCCACTTTATATATAGCTGGAGCCATGGGTCCCTCCCTAAGTGCTCCCAGGCTGGTGGTTTAGACCCTGGGGGCTCTGGTTGCTTGGTATTGTTGCTTTCCTCATGGGGTCCGTACCCTTTCTACTCCTTCAGTCTTCACTCTATCTTCTCTGTTGGGAACCCCATGATCAGTTTAATGGTTAGCTGTGAGCATCCACCTCTGAATATGTCAGACTCTTGCAGACCTCTAAGGTCAATTGTTTTTTTAGAAATATAAAATATGTGTTCTGAACATTGGAAGTTTCTAGAGATTACACACAACATAGCAGTTAACCTTAGCTATGGTAGTAGTTTTGATGATCCTCCTTTTATGTTATGAAGGTAGATAGAGTTGCAAAAATATAAACTGCAGTCTTTTCTCATAAAATTTGTTGCCTAATTCTATAGTAGTTATTTTGATTAAAAATATGTGTTTACTTAGTAAGTTTAAGTTAGGAAGTATTTAGGAGTATTCCAAGTTTTAATTCATGTGATAAGCTTCTAAAAGTATAACTCATAAATTCTTTGGCATTCACAATAATTTTTAAAGGATTTTAAGGAGTCTTAAGAGCAGGTGTAATTAATTTCTTAAGTGATTTTTGTGGAGAGAAAATTACCTATTTGGTAAATTTTTCCTGTACATTCATGGTGCTTTCTGATACTATGTAAGCTATTTAATTTGTTATATAAAATTTTTTTTCTCATAAAAACATTTATTATACTTTTATCTTAGCTAGGAAATAAGTAATCTAATGAAAAAATTTACAGAAAAATACTTGAAGATGTATTTTATTTCAACTTTAGTAGATCTAAATAGAAATGGTATGTTTGACCTTTATCATTTTGTTCTAACCTTTGATGCTGAGGAGTTGTGCTTTGAGTGAGTGCTGGGTGAACACTGACCATCTTCACAGCTCCTGCAGACACAGCAGTGTGACTGAGGCATAGGGCTGGGTTCACCAAGGCTAATGTGCTAGATAATGGGCAGAGGTGCTGAGGGGCAGTGCTGTAGGACTGATCGGGCTGGACTTGTCACAGTGAAACCATTGAAGCTAAGTTCCTCCCTGTCTACTTCTGGATAACTGAACTTCATAGTCAGGATGTTTCTTTTATAGAGACTTTCTTTCAGGTTTATGTTTGAGAGGTTTACCTTTTATATTAAGATAATTTGGGTTACTTTGCATAGCACTCACAATACCTGTTCCTTTTTGGAGAAAACTAAAAGACTCTTTGTGTTAGGTAGTTAAGTAAAAATATGCAAAACAGCAGGGTACAGTGGGATGAGTAATGATTTGCAGATTTCATCTCCCTATCAGAAGGCATGGGATTAATACAAAACCAAACATAATCAGTAGTTTGCAGTCACTATGTTTAAGAGCTAATTTGGGGAAAATGTACATGGCAACTTGAAATAATAAAGATGTCAAATTTGGACTTGAAGTTTTTTTCCTGCCTTGTTGCTTTCTTTTGTCAATTAGGTAAATATGCCTGATCTCATCCAGCTCACTCTACAGGTTTTTTTTTTTTTTTTCTTTTTTCTTTTTTGGGTGGTTTTTTCTTTCTGTTTTTGTTTTGTTTTGATTTTTGTATTTTTATAAAGCATGTTTACACAGTTTCTAGTTGTTATAAACACGTACTAGAATTGGAACTTTTTTTGTGATCTTTTTGCTACCCGATCTATATATTCCAGCTGGTATGGAATTCACTGTACAGCGCAGGCTAGTCTCAAGTTCAGTCTCCTTTTGTCTCAGCCTTCTTAGAACTATTACAAATGTGAGTCACTGCAGCCAGTAAGAATTGGAAATTTATACAGGATTCCTTATAGAATTTCAAAACTTTTCATGAGTTGTTAGGATGTCAGTGAGCTTTGCTTTTGATAATATTTATTCTGTTAAAATGGAAGTGTTATTTATAAAGTTTGTAAGCATGTACATTGGATAGATATAAGACTAACCCCCTCCCCCACACAGACACACACACTGACTGGATCTCATTATGTAGTCAGTGGTAGCTCCAGTGATCCTTTTGTTCACCCCTCTGAGTGCTAAGATTACAGGCATGTGTGGCCACGCCCACTTTAGGATTTTTAAGATTAAGAAGCATTTCAAATTAAAGCAGGCTTATTGCTTTCTGCTTCAGTTTTATTTTCCCTTTAAGTTTCCTAGAAAGCATTTATTTCCTTGTTTAAACTTGTTTATCAAGTTGGATGTCATACTTTTCTAGAGCTACTTTATACAGATAGTAAAAGAATGCCTGAAAAATACAATTAAACACCTGAGTTTCATCCAGTGATATAGTTTTAAACTTTTTATATAGCCTTGAAATATATTGCTTTCCACATTGGTGAAGCTCCATTAGAGGTTTGCCTGTTTGTTTGTTTTTTTTGTGTGTCTGTACTTGGTAAAATATTTCAAATTATAAGAATTGCTAAATTGTCATGTTTTAAACATAACATGTTATTTTCAAAGATGTTAACAATAAGCTACAGCATAGAAATTTATGTTATGTTTCATATTATGTTTTAAAGTTACTTATAGTCTTACTAAGCCTATAGTAATTTTTTTGTTGATTAAAATATGATTTTGGCCGTATTGAACAGTATTAAAATATTTAGAAAATAGTCTCTAAAACAGTATAAAGTTATTTACTGATTCTATTGATTTTAATACATATTTTTATTACTCCATTGAGAATTTCATACATTATATTTTAATCTTATTTGGCTCTCTTCTCTAACACCTCCCAGCTACACCTCTGAACATACTTCCATACCCATCCAACTTTGCTGCTGCTGCTGCTTCTGCTTCTCATTCTCTTCCTCCTCCTTCTCCTTTTTTTTTTTTTTTTTTTTTTTTTGCTTGCTTAGCCTGATACCAATGGTTATATACTTTTTGGTGTGCAGCCATCCATTGGAGCTCCATTTACTGAGAGACATAACTTTAAAGAGAACTAACTCTTTTCCCAGCAGCTAATTATAAATCCTCCTCATCAAGGATTGAGACCTAACTCCCTTTTCTATGTTGGGATTTTGTTTGACTTAAGCTGACTAGGTCTTGTGCCTTCTGCCACTGATGTGAGTTCCTGAGTATCACTGCTCTGTTCTGTCTGGGAAGTACATCTACTGATTCTGGCTCTTACAGTTTTTTGCCCACTCTTCCATAATGGTCCTAGAGCCTTGAGAGGAAGGGGTATGTTATAGATGTCTAATTTAGGGCAGAATACTATACAGGGTCTTATTCTCTGCACCTTAGCCAGTTGTGGGGGCTCATTATTAATCCTTTGCTATTGGTAAAAGAAGCTTCTCTGATGATGTTTTAAAAGATGCTTAATATATGGGTATAAGCATAAATAAATAGAAGTAACTTTAATATTTTTGTCTCTTTAGCAGAGTTAATAGTAGTAGGCTGTAAGGAACAACCTATCTAATATATATGTTCTTGGTCAGGATAATGGTGGCAGGTATGGGTTCCAACTTGTAGGGTGGGCCTTAAATGCAATTTGTAAATGGTTGGCTACTTTCATGGAATTATTGCCACAGTTGCACCAGCAGGAGTATCTTGTCCAGCCACTTGAAGTAGGAATGAAACTTCTAGGTCAGTATCAGCTTGATTTATCTACATTCTGTGACTTCATGTTCTATTGTCTTTAGCTATAGAGCCTTTAAGATCTGGAGGGTAACAGAGAGCAGTGGCAAAAGCCTGTAATATTTGGATGTCTTTGGGACTTCACTGGCCAACAACTCTAAAATCAGTTATCTATTCCTCACATTGGGCTTTATGTTAAAGATTTGCATATATTCTTTGATGTAATGAGTTGAAATCATGCCTAGAAGAGCTCATATTAGAATCTTGGCTGCTGAACTGATACCTCAATATTGCTAGACTAACTGGGGATCATTGAGAATCATTGTTTTGCTGGGTTAAATGATTTTGAATGGATTCATCAGGATATTACTTTGCTAGAGTTTTATCATTTTAAATGCAGATTTTAGTGGCTTTGATGTGATTATGTAGGCATTTTATAATTTATATTTTATTTTTTTAAATTGTTCTAAATTTATGTTCCACCAGGCTACTTGGCTTATTGTTTTCTTCTCCCACTTCTTCTCTTAGCAATATTTTCAGAATAGGCAGGTCTACTTTTATTAACTTCACTAAATTTTAAACTCATTCTTTGTTTACTGAGTTAATGCAGTTCTCCTAACTCTTCTTGCTCTTGTTCTGAGAGCAGTGGCTGAGAGATGTTTTCTTTATAGGGCTTCTTATATAGAATTCTTTATGAAGAGTATACATATACTCCCTATATAGATATAAGGAATATATACATTCTTTATAGAATATAAATATTTTAGTCTTTGTAGGCCTATAGCTTATGCTTAATTTGCTTTTGCAGTTTGAAAACCTTAGACAATATTAAAAATGAATGATTGTGGCTACATGACTATACACAGGCAGGCCACGTTTGGCCCTTGATGTAGTTTGCTGAATCCTTTTATAGGACACCCAGTATTAAACCTCAGCCAGATTTTGTTATCTCATCTCTTACCTCTTTGCTAATACTTTCTATGTTGATATGTGATATGTATCCATTACTAATACATTACATAGCATGTTTTGATTTTAATAGATAGGGGGTGAGTACATTCTCTTCTTTCAGGGTATTATATGGAGGCTGTGGATTAAACTGTCAATTGATGCATTAACTAGAAGAAAGACAAAGTTTCCCCTCAGACTTACATAGGAGTTCACAAAAAAAACTGTGATGCTCCAAAAAGCTACACTTACTAATTTAATAAAAACTGAAAGGAAGACATTTAGGGAGAATCACTGAGTTTCTAGGTGAAGGAGCAAAAGATAGGATAATTTTAAATAATCTTTGTTTATGTTCTAGGAGTAGTCTGCCACTATACTTCCTGGTACACTAGAAGCCTCACTTCTACAAATTTCTGCCTTTAGATAGAGAATGGAAGATTTGATAAGATCACTTTCTCTTTCTACTGACTCTTTCTCTTTAATTTAAATTAACTGACTTTCCAAGGGGTCCCTACACTTAGAGCAGCTGTATAGTTGCTTAAAGAGATGTCTTGTTTTTTTGTATGGATATAATGAATAACATATTATATGTCATATATATATATATATATATATATATATATATATATGATATATAATATATTCACCTGTTTAACTTTCTGTACATTTCAGAGACACATCTGCAGAATATTCCTAACAATACAAATTGGGCTTTATGACATGGCTTATTTACTCATTTATTCCAGATGTTGTATGCCTCCTAGGTTTTCAGTTACAAAAACAGAATATTTAATTCCTGTGGCATAAATAAAAAATTGACTATTTTAGAAAATAAAAAGCAGTTCTTAGGTTGATTCAGCCATATAGACTTATGTTTCCCTCTTTTCCACAAATACATTTCTTTCCCTCCATTTTATAACTTCTATCCCTCTCTTTCTCCTTCCCTCATTATCCTTCCTTCCTTCCTTCTCTTCTTTCCTTTCTTGTTCTAAACTCTTGTTTTTGTTTTTTTTCTTCTTTATTGGATATTTTATTTACATTTCAGATGTTATCCCTTTTCCCATTTCCCCCCACCCAGAAACTCCCTATCCCATCCCCCTTCCTCCTGCTTCTATGAGGATGTGCCCCCCCCAACCTTCCCACCCTCGAATTCTCCCACACTGGGACATCCAGCCTTCACAGGACATCCTCTCACACCTGTGCCTGACAAGGCCATCCTCCCCTACATATAGAGCTGGAGCCATAGGTCCCTCCCTGTGTGCTCCCAGACTGGCGTTTAGACCCTGGGAGCTCTGGTTGGTTGGTATTGTTGCTCTTCCCATGGGGCTGCAAACCCTTTCAGCTCCTTCAATCTTCTCTCCAATTCTTCCATTGGGAACCCCATGATCAGTTCAATGGTTAGCTGTGAGCATTTGCCTCAGTATATGTCAGGCTCTACATGACTAAACTAGCTTTAAGCATTTCATTCTTATGTGGTAGCATTTAAAACAAAAAAGGGGAGCAAAAGGGATTCTCTCATAGGAATGAAAGTTTCTCTTCCATAGTTCAGAGTGAGTGGTTTTTGATCCTCTTACTAAAATGGAGTCACTGTTACCAGTGAGAAAGCTTGAAAAGTGAAATCTGGTGCTTTCAGTTTCTGTCAATGGAAGTAGTAAAAAGAACATGTGAGAAGAAATTAATTGGGAGGTCAGCAGCTGACACAGTTTACCAAAGCTAGCCTAAGACGCTGGCAGTTGGCTTCCATTCACTGTGTCATACCCATATACACCAAAGACATAAATGTTTAAAGTAGGCATTACGAGATAGAACTGAAGAAATAGGTAGGTATTGAAAATAACAAAAGGAAAAAGTCAGATTGTCACCTTTCTCAGGTCCTTTTGATGCTTCAGGATAGACCTAGTCACTTCTCAGACATTATATTCCTGAGCCTCACTTTTTAGGGAGTTGAATTTAAGAAACCACAACATTAATCATGTTATTTAGTATTTTTGATCATTAGTACATTAAAGTAGATCACCTGTTTAAGTTCTAAGTAGTAGTATAACTTTAATTAGCTGTGTAAAGAAAACAGTGATCTTGATTGAAAGAAAAGGCATCGTGACTGATAACAGTGTCATCATTTCTTTAAAGATCAGCTCCAAAATGGATATGTAATGCTACACAGAGCCTCAATTAAATTTTATATATATCCAACTTGATTTTTTTATCTCTTTCTCTCCTTCCCCCTCATTCCATTCTTCTAGATACACTTTTCTTACTTAACTGTTAAAATTAGTAGGTAAGTAGTAATTAAGGTTATCTTAGTGATAGGGAGATGGCTCAGGCTGTAAAGTGTTTGACATGGAAGCTCAAGAGCCTGAGGTCAGATCTCCAGTACTCATGATAGAAGCTGTGTGTGGTCGCTCATGGCTGTAATCTTAACACGGAGGGACTGGGGCAGGAGGCTCCCTAGAGCCTGGTGACCAGCTAGTCTTGTCCAGTTGGTGATCTTTCGGACCCATGAAAAACCCTTTTTTAACAACAGTAGCAAAAAGACAGAGGTATCTTCCACACACCAATATAGAACACATTCAGTGTAGTTTTGGATAATTTTTTTAAGTAAATAACTTTTTTAGGTTAAGTGTGTATAGGTTAAATACATGTCACTTCTGTTTTTTAAAAATAGAGATTAAGTTATTTTTTTTTTTAGGTTTTATATCTGTAAAAATTGATGTCTAGCTCTTCACATTTTTAATTTTATGCAGTGCTATATCCTTTAGTATCTGTAGTCTCTGTATCATAATACAATATTGTTTTATGGGCTTTAAAAAAATCTTAAGTGCAGATTAGAATTTCAAGATTATTATTTTCTTTTCGATTTTGTTCACATGTTCCTGCCTGTTAGTATCATTTCTCTTTGGATTATAAATCCTTGTCTGAGTTCCTTGTAATATAACTTAGATAAAAACTACATGGATACCAGAACAAGCCTAAAAAATGAATTGCCAGCTACTTCTTAATAACTATTGTAGTACAAATTACTTTAACTTTTGTTATATTTAAAGAAATTACTTGAGTCTTGACTAGGATTGCGGTTGTTTTTTTACCCTAATGTTTATTTCTTTTTTTTTTAATTAATTAACTTATTTATTTAATTTATATGAGTTCACTGTTGCTGTCTTCAGACACACCAGAAGAGGGCATCAGATCCCATTTACAGATGGTTGTGAGCCACCATGTGATTGCTGGGAATTGAACTCAGGACCTCTGGAAGAGCAGTCAGTGCTCTTAACCGCTGAGCCATCTCTTCAGCCCTGTGCTACTGTTTCTTAAAGTTGTTTCCTCACATTGACACTTCCTATTTCTCCTACTTGCTTTCTCTCAAATTCATGGCTATTATTTCTTTAATTGGGGAGTGTGTGTGTTTGTGTATTACTAAATATATAAATAAACCTGCTCTGCTCAGTCAGTATAAGGTTACATACATATACATATGTCAGATATGTATATATATGATATATATATATGTATATGATTTATATGTGTACACATGTATGATTTCAGGGCTGAGCACTTGGTGCTCTTGCCCAGAGACTATTTCTCCTTCTCTCTACATTGCCTGATTGCCCTAATTGTTCTTTGTCTAGGGTTGAGGTCCCATGAGGTTTCTCCCATCTACTTAGGCATGGGAACAAGTTGGCGTCATTGTTGTTCAGGTCTTATTTAGGCAGCAGTGTTGATGAGACTTCATGAGTATTAACTTCCCTGACAATTCTAGGAGATGAAATCTTAAGGAAAATTTCCTATTCTTACTGTTTCCTCTCTGTCTTAAATTCTGTCTGTGAGCCTAAGGTACAGGAGTTGTGTTGTAATGCACACTTGGGGCTCAGCATCACATGGTCACTTGTTCTTTGCATTTCTATTGCTTGTGGTTTTCTGTAATGGGCTCTGGTCTAATGTAAGGAGATGTATCTTTAATGAGGGGTGAGATTCTATTTGGCTGTAGGTATAAAGGTAAATATGTATAATGTAGTTAGGATTATACTGCTTTAGTAAACTGTTATTTTTAGGTTCTCCACTAAGATCCATATCTTTCCCTGGTTTCTAATACCTAACATGATTTTCCTCTTGCTGAATAGACCTTCAGTCCAATTAGATTATTGACCACCACTAGTTTGCATTCCATCATTGACTCTTAGGTAAGGTATCATGCCATGCTGTAAGTGGTTCAGTTCATAGACATCACAGCTGTGTAGGAATGTTGGTTGCTTCTCTCTCGTGGAAACTTACACAGTGCTAGCTAGGACCATGAAAGCTAGTCATCAAGGAGTCTTTCAGAACCAGCTTGGATCATCTGGGCCTAAGACTGAAGTATATGAGACTATATCGTCACCAATAGAGACTTATTTTCTGCTTCCAGGAGACAACTGAGGACAATGGAAATAGACTGTGTTTTGGGAATACCTTGAACTACGCTGACAAGTGAATTATAGTGTACCTTTTGGCTAGTCACATGGCTATTTCTCATGTGAAATACTAGTTATAAAAAGATAAAGGAGGAATACCTGAATTTTGTTATTGACAGAGTTGACCTTCCTCATCTATTTTTTCCTGGATAAACTATGTGTGTGCAATGCCAGTGTGTTAGGGACATCTCACTTATGATGACTGTTGCTACTCCTATTTACTCTACGATTACGATTTACTATTACTTTTATGTATTTATGGATATGTAAGTTTAGCATTTGTTCATAATTCTTCCCTAAGTTTATTAAAATTTAGATACTTCACTATAAATTTTTAAAGAAGTATACAAACATCCCCAAGTAACTTAACATTTTAATCAATATTTTGCAATTAATATGGTTCTTTATTGGGATCAAATCCAGGTCTTTCCATGGTAGGCAAGTGTTAGGTGGGTAAGCTATATATATGTCCAACCTCAACAAAGCCCTTTAGAGAAAAAAGTTGGTAATTTGAGATTGATAGATGACATTTCAAATACAGTACTTTTTATCATGATGTGTGAAAATTGCTTCCTCAATATTTTATTGATGTAGCCATTACTAAGAGATTTGTCAAAAGGAAACTATTATTTATTGATAGTTGGTTTTTAAAATGTCCATTGGAGTAAAATTTCAACTCCCTGCACTTTTTCTTTCTTTCTTTTCTTTTTTTAGGATATAGCAGATCCATTTTTTGCTTATTGTAAGCAGCATGCAGACAGGTTAGACAGAAAATGGAAAAGAAAAAACTACTTGGCTCTACAATCCTATTGTAAAATGTCATTGCAAGAGAGAGAGAAACAGCTATCCCCTGAGCACAGGTATGGGAATCACACCTAAATTTACTGCTTTTTTTTTCAGATCTTACATGTTTTCTATTGACATGTGATTGAAGTTGAGGTTTAGCATATAAAATGTAGTTTAAAAATATACTTAATAAAGCAGTGGTTTGTGATTAGACATAAGTAGAATTTGTTTCTGAAGAAATTTTTTTTTTTTTTTTTTTTTTTTTTTTTTTTTGGTTTTTCGAGACAGGGTTTCTCTGTGTAAGCCCTGGCTATCCTGGAACTAACTCTGTAGACCAGGCTGGCCTCGAACTCAGAAATCCGCCTGCCTCTGCCTCCCAAGTGCTGGGATTAAAGGTGCGCCACCACCACCACCGCCCAGCGTTTCTGAAGAAATTATGTTTCATTGAATCAATGGTGTAGACATTTGTAAAGTGTTTCATGCTAAAAAAGATTGCTTCTTGGTTAGGGACGGGAGCATGTGTCTGTTTCTTCTTTGAGCTCTAGGATCCCATCTCAGGGCAGCTGTTACTAGTTGTGGTTCATTTATTACAACTCCAGAACTGCATTATACATCTTCAGGATCAGTGATAAATCTGGTTTGCCTTACTTGTGAAATTTTTGTATTGTTATCTTCTCTAAGCATAAAAGTAAAAGTTATGAGGAACATATTCCATTTTATTTTCTTTCAAACTGCCTTCATTTCTTTATAGGCAAGGATCAATGCCCGACTGCAACAATATCGTGCCAAGGCAGAGCTGGCTCGATCTACCAGACCACAAGCCTGGGTTCCAAGGGAAAAGCTACCCAGGCCACTCACAAGTAGTGCTTCAGCCATTCGTAAGCTTATGCGCAAAGCAGAACTGATGGGAATCAGTACGGATATTTTTCCAGTGGACAACTCAGATACTAGTTCTAGTGTGGATGGAAGGCGGAAACATAAGCAGCCAGCTCTCACTGCTGACTTTGTGAATTACTATTTTGGTCAGTATAGACATTGATACATACACAGTCTCACTGAGAATAAGTTGCTAATGACAGAATGTGATATGCAATTAATGTTTTAGAAAATTATTAGTATATTGTATATGTCAGAGGCATGTTTATTTTCTTAAGTTGTAGCCTTTGTAAATTCTAGGCTTATGTATTGCTCTGTTTTTTCTTAAATATATTTAAAATTGTTTGACCAATGTAAGTTTATCCAGAAGATCATCTCTATGGCTAGTTTGCTTCTTTGTGTATGTTTTATATTAGCCTTTACTTTCTACTAAAGTAAAATTGGATATTTAATTTAAATAGAGAGAAATATGCGCATGATTCAAATTCAGGAAAATATGGCTGAACAAAAGAATATAAAGGATAAATTAGAGAATGAGCAAGAAAAGCTTCATGTAGAATATAATAAGGTACGTTGGCTACATGCACAGTATCACTTAGTAGATTTTATTTATAATTCTTTTGTGATTTTATTGTATTTCTGTGTTTCAGTTTGAAATTCTAGAGCTCTTCTGCTCTTTTCCAACCTTCATCATCATTTTCATTACTGTCATTCTCCCTGAGTACATTCTTATACCAGGCATAGTTGTGATCCCTTCACATATAGAAAGCCATGTAATTTTCTCTTTGTCCTTAGTTATGACTTGCTCCTGTTCCTAGGGGTGGGAACTGAGGGTTGAAGAGGTTACATAATTTGTATGTGGCAACATAGTAATCAGGGCTTAGAGTTAGCGTTTAACACTAACACAGTTCACCTCACTCCTTATTCCTAAATGTAAACAGCATTATGGATCTTCTTTTTTAGCTGTTGAAAATTAGAAAACCCAGTCTTAAACAAGTAGACTTTCAAAAATTATAAGTTAATTTTTTTTTTTAAAAAATGTTTCCCAATTGAATAATCTATTGTATTTCTTCCTGTCTAATATATAAAGCAAGATCTTTCTGAAGTGTTAGGTTCTAAGTAGCATGAATATTTAAACTAGTATTTAATTATTGTTCTAAAGAAAAAGTTACCCACTTAAGGTGATATAATTACTCGGAAGTAACATCAGTAATCAGCAACATTGTAGTAAAAAGACTATGGGGAATAAAGTCACAAGATCTGCAGACTTTTGATGGTTACATGATCTTAGTCAAAAGAACCTTTGGGATTTTTAGTTTTCTCATGAGAGAGTGATAGAAATGTGATTCGGTAGAGACTTGATGGCAAAATATGTGTCAAATTATGTGACCAAACTATATCATATGACTAAAAACCATAAAATAAAATGTTTACCTTCTCTTGATGTTCACCGAACTAGCAATAATTATATCTTTGTCTTTCAGTAGTTGTCTGACCTGAATATATTATAATAAATGGAAAATAAATGTGAATATTCTTTATTTATATTTGCACATATAAAAGCTTACTAATTTGACTTACTCTTTTTGTAGCTTTGTGAATCGTTAGAGGAACTACAAAATCTGAATGGAAAACTTCGAAGTGAAGGGCAAGGGATATGGGCATTACTTGGCCGCATTACAGGCCAGGTTAGTTTCTTTTCAGTTGCTTTCTTCAGTTCTTGCTCTCTTTGAGATTTTTCAGAGTACATATTTCCTACACAAAAGTCACTTTGCTAATTAATAATTGTGTTCCATCAGAGGCTAATGCCCTAGGGTAATGATTTCTGTCTGAAATACTTGCAGACCACTGGCAGCCACTGCCTACTGAGAACCTATAACATAATTTGGTTCTTCATCAGCTATCTTGTTGGCAATTTTTTTTCTTTTGCTCAAATTGATTGACCTGTCACTTTTGATATGCATGAGTTTCCTCTTAGTTATATTCTTTATTCAGTGGTATTAGATTTTTGTCACAATTTATCTTTCCCATTCCCCTTTTATGTGAACAGATTGTATGTCATTGATACTACAAAGAGTAATTCATTTTAAAAGGTGAAGATGAGGAGTTGCTTTCAGACATATTAACTCTCTTTCCTATTAATAGGTAGCTAGTAGATTTTTGGAAGATGATGGTGTTTTATATTTGATATTTAGAAAAGGAAATTAGGAGTGTAAGAGGTTACTTGCCAATCTAGCTTTTGTTTTGTCTGGGTTTATATTTTTCTCACAAAAACTTCCTTTATAGTTTAAAATATTATCTACTGTAAAAGACATTTCCGTTTATTAAGGAACTTCATAGAGGATTGAAAATTGCATTGTGTGAAGGCGGTCTGCACAGACATGTGTATCATATGCATGATACTGTTCCAGTTGGCTGAACAGATGTGAGCTCACCGGGGCACTAAGAAGTGACTTTGATAGATGTTCACTGTCTCAGAAGCCAGCATACTCCAGATTAGTAGAGTACAAAGAGAATCTCATCTGCTTTTTCACAGAGTTTGGTCCAATAAGATAATTTTCCTAATTAACCTATGGAACACCAATATAACTGAGATATTGCAAAGAAGTGCACTGGTGGTTTTTTGTTGTTTTTTAAGTATACTGTGTTAGATTTCTAAGCCTCCTCTACTTTCCTCATTGTTCTAAGGTTTTCAAGTGAAAGTATAATTTTCATAAAGTTTAATGTGTTTCTGAGAACTAATGAGACTGTGCAATTGTGGCTTTATAATAGATGTAGTTACGAGATTAGCAATTTGTTTTCTTTTCCTTTAGTAATATAAAGCAGATTTACCTTTTTAAATGCTAGCTTACTTAGATTTAGTGGCAAGTAGGGGAAATACTGCTTTGTACTTCATCTTTAAAACAGCATGTACTATATTTATTCAATCACTAGAAGTTGAATGTACCAGCAATCTTACGAGCACCTAAGGAAAGAAAACCAAGTAAAAAAGAAGGAGGCACACAAAAGACATCTACTCTTCCTACAGTGCTTTATAGGCAAGTAATGAATTATAACAAAATAATATTGTTTACTTTTCAACTAATATGTATTAGTCAAAAGTTACTTTACATGTACGAAAATAAACTTTGTCCATTTCAGAATTTTAAGAGTGTTTCAGGTTCATTTGATGCTTTGTAGATTGAAAGAAGAGATACTTGCTCTTCAGGAAGATAAATCATATATCTTGTAAGAAACTGAGAATAAATTTCATAAGCTCAATGGAACACAGAATTCATTTTAGGAAATTACAAAGTTACTTTAAAATCTGTGCCTATTATATTAAATTTAATATTTTAAATTTAATTATAACCAGTACTTATTAATTATTAATTATGTTAATGAACATAATACATAATCATTTACAGTTTACTTGAGTGAGTGTGAAATTTTGCTTTTGATTTAGGTAGTGATGAATAGTAGTGTGTTAAGATGATGAATTTTATATTTTAACCACTCTGTACTTTAATCTCTCCTTGCTTAGCTATAATTATTTCATTTCAGACATAGTTTTCTTATTTACTTCCTGTACTTAATATTTAAGCAAATTGATCATCGTAGTGATTTTACATGACAATACCATTTTCTCAATTTAAGTAAAGGCCTCATTTCTTTATATTTAGACAAAGAAATCAATTTTCTATTTAATGTATTAATCACATTAAGGGAGAAATTAGAAAATGTTGTGCTTGTATGTGTATATTACATGCTATAAGTAACATAAAAATAACATGAATATATATGTTTGCATACATATGAATCGATGTGAGATATGGAAAAGCAAATTACTGTCTTTGTCCTTAGTATAAACATTAGTGCATTACTGCATTGTTTTCCCAAGTGTGGTTGATTCTTTGGAAAATGTTAGGCATAGTACCAGATATTGGAGTTTTATAACAATAATTATTTTTTTGCTTCAAAGTATGTTTAGAGTGATATTCTTTAACTTTCATGGGTTTTTTGTTGTTGTTACGAGCATTAATTTTTGTTATTATTGCTGCTTTACATGTGTATTTTCCAGGAATATTGAACAATCCAATTCTTTTGATTTGTTGTACATTCCTGTTTCTTTTAGTCTCTCAGACAACTTTTCCATCATTCTGTACATCTCCAATATAAATATGTGCTAAATTTTCAGCCCACGGTGCTCATTTTCTTAAAAGTAAATTGCCTTTTCTCACAAGAAATGGTAACTTCTGAAAATTCTTAAAGTTTGGAATATATCAATTAGTATGCTGTTTTTAAAATTCAAGCTCTGACTTTTGTGAAAAGAGACATAGAAATGTAGATTTTTTTTTTATATGTTTAAGGGTATATGAGAGGTTTACAGTTAATGGTCAGAAACAAAATTGTTGGTGAAAGAATTTCTTTAGAACTTCAAGGTAGTTTTCAAAATTAGAATAGTTTTCACAATTTATGTTTTTTATAGTTTATGTTTATGAAGAAAAGTTGAACTATTGCTAGATGAATTTTAAGTATGAATTGAAGGCTATGTTGAAATTGCATACTCTCAATATCCCTATCTTTTAATGGTTTATCTTTAGAATACTTTTAAGCTTATATTAGAACTAAGCTATAACATTCTCTACACTATCTAGAACTAGCAGTTGGTATTGTTACAACGATGTTCTATGAAAAACATAGGGTCTGCAGGTGCTCTTGCATACACTGTACTCACAGCATATTTAGAAGGATAAGGCAAGATGATCATGAGGTCAAGGCCGGCCTGGTCCATATAGCAAGATTCAGCCTCAAAGGACCAGAAATGCTGTAACAGAAAACAAAATAATGATGAAGGCTTTTAAACTCAGAACTGTTACAAATGAACTGTGTCACTATGGACCTCAGTGTAACTCTCACTTGCTACTTTTATTAAAGTTGTGGAATTTGTAAGAAGAATCATGATCAGCATCTTCTTTTACTGTGTGACACCTGTAAACTGCATTATCATCTCGGCTGCCTTGATCCTCCTCTTACAAGGATGCCGAGAAAGACGAAAAACAGTTATTGGTAAGTGAAACAGACAGGAAATAGTTGGAATTATTTTGCTTTTAGCCTTAGGAGTAGGACTGTGTTGTATCACTAATTCATAATAAAATATTTTTTTCACATTTCTAATTGAATATTTATAAGTCTTTCTAACTTATATGAGTAAAGTATAATTTTGTAGAAATGAATTATTGTTTTTTTAGTCTTAGCAATGTATACTTCCTTACATAAGGCACAAGAGCTTTTTCAGGTGTGCTTATAATTTTCATTTTATGATTTGGAATTTCTCAAATGCTTTATGTATTTATTTTTTTTGAGGGCAAATGAATTTTAAGTTTCATTAGCCCATTGTTTGAAAATCTAGAAATTTTCAAAACTTTTTTCTTTTTTAAGAAAGAATCTCATTCTCCAGTCTTATGTTGAAGTTGTTATGTCAATGGGGATAACATCTAACTTCTAGCCTCCTGCCTCCTCCTTCTGAGTGCTGGATTATAGGCCTGTGCCAACATGCTCAGTTTATGTGGTGTAAGGAATCAAACTCTGGAATTTGGTGTGTTTAGTAAATACACCAACTTAAAATCTCCAGCCGTGACAAACATTTGTAATTGTTTTTTCACTGACTTAGTCATGTTGAATCACTACAGATGTTTTCTTAAACTGTCTTTTCTTGTTGCTGTGATGAAACATCCTCACAAAAACAACATAAGGTTGAGAGAGTTAATATTTGCTTACAGTTCATGGTACAGGTCCTCATAGCTAGGATGTCAAGACAGAAGAATTCTTCTCTCCTAACTACAGAAAGGTCATACAATAGAGATGGGCTTTCCTACATCAATGAATTTAATTCAGATAATCTTCCATAGGACTAGCCTTAAAACCTCCCAGGTGATTCTAGATTCTGTTAAGTTGACTGTTAACAAGAATCAGAGAGGTCTATAATGAATTTTATCCTAAAATTATTCCAAGGAAGAGACAGATAGACTGATTTACATTATTTCAGAAAAGGGAATACAGGCAATAAAAAAACTATGAAATTAGTATGAATATTACTTTTTATGCAAAATCATTGTTCTAGTTGTTTTAGAAAACAAAAGACCTGAATCCTTGAGTTGTAATCTATAAAAAAGGTTATGGATTCAGGGGCCTGGAGAGATGGCTCAGTGGGTTAAAGCACTTGTTGTGCCTTCTTGAGAACCTATGTTTGGATCCCTATGACCAGAATAAGGAGCTGTGTGGGCTTCTGGTGAGTGTTATCCTAGCCTTGGAAGCAAAAACATGAGGATCCTGGAAGTTCTCTGCTCATATCGTATAGCAGATCTATGAGTTCATGTACAGTAGAGACCTGTCTCAAATACTAAAGTGGTTCTTGTAAGTGCTGAGGGAGGGGAAAGCATGAGCAGAATATATTGTAAAAAAAAAATTTTTTTTTCAACAGCAACAAAGTATAAAATGATAGAAGAAGACATAGGTGTGTGGCCTTCACACACACACACATGCACACACAATTTAGATATATACATATAAAGGAAAACATGTGGTATTTGCCTGTATGAGTTCTATATTTTATTTCTTTTCAGTACATCCCAGTCTTTTACTCTTCATTTTTCAGATGAATAGTCACTATTTTGATAAATTTCTGACTCTCTTCTTTTTGGAGTATGTGACACTCTCCCTGAACTATCATGGGAGCACTTTTCATGTGCTATCTTACCCAGAAATAACCTTTCATAATTATTTGAAAAATATTTTTTAAAAGATGATTTGACAGTGGTGATAGACAAACTGTGTAGCAAATTAAAAAGGTTCTCTAGGTATTTCAACATGAAAGTGAATGTTTTGCATAATTACTCACATGAAATTTTATCATTCAGTGTTCAAACTCTATTTGATGTAATAGTTTTAAAAGTTTTGTTATTTGTAATTAGATAATTACATCACCATCTTCTTTTTTCCTTCAAAACTCTTCCCTTGGTCTCTTTCAAATCCACAGACTCTTTGTCATTAATTGTTTGATATGTAAATGTTTACATATATATATTCTTATATATAACTTGCTCAGTTTGTATAATGTTATTTATATGCATAATGGTTCCATAGTTGACCATTGCTATTAGGTAACCAATTTGTGTGTGTGGTCTTGCCTGGAGAAAACTACTCTCCCAGTCTCAGAATGACTTAGTTGCCTGTAGTTCTTTGTGTAGGCCTCATTGCATGAGTGGTATGTCCTTCCCCACCCCTGTTCCTATTCACCAGGGCATGTCTATTATCCTTATTCAGTTCATGTTTAATAACTCATTTTGATAAGACCTCATGGATATAGGCTTTGGCATCTTAGGAGACAGTCTCAAAGCAGACTCTCTTTCTACCCATCTTCTTCAGTGTTCCCTGAGCTTTATGTGCTAGAAGTGTTTTATAGAAGTATCCATTGGAACTGGGCTTCACAATTCTACATTTTGTTTGTTTTTCTGTATTGGTCTTTGTCTATTACAAAGAGTTTTCTTTGTGAGGTTCTACATTTATCAATGAGTATAAGGACAAATATTTAGAATGTAGTTAGGGATTTTGACTCATATATGAAAGTGTTGGTTTGTAGGTTCTGGCCAAAGATCTATGACTTTGTTAGCACTGGGTAGTTGGATACGTTTCTAGAAGGAGGCATGATTGTCATCCCTTTGAATAGGACTTAAGTCCATCATCAGAGTTGTTGGTTATTGCCAAGTTATGAGTGCCACTACTATACCCTTAAGGTTATTGTACCATATTGGTCATTGTTATGGTTTATAGGCATCATAGGTGGTTAGGACTGTTGCTTACACCCCTCCTTTAGAAGCTTATACAGTACCTTCTGGCACTGTGAAAAGTATTCCTCAGGCTAGGTCCAGTTCAGTGGCTCTAGGCTCTGTGTCTCAAGTGCATGATGTTACCTTCCACCTCTGGGGAGCAACCAAGGGCAATGACAATAGCCTGTAGTGTTTGGAAGTCTCTTGCACAACCCTGGCCTACAGATCAAAAGAGGGCTTCGCTGCCTGCTGTTGGGTTTTTGTTAAGTGGTATTTGGCTCTTTGAGGTAGCATTGTCCGTTAATAATTTTGATTACTTCAATTATTCTAAGTTTTTTTTTTTTTTTAGTATAGGAGATACAAGCTATAGGACCCTTCTGTGATAACATGTATATATTAAGTAAATACATAGAGGATTCAGTAAGTTTCAGTAATAAGCGTGTGTATCATAGAATTGCCATAGATTGCTAAATGAATTTAGGCACATGCTTTTGACATTTCCAAGGCAATCATCACATTTCCTGAAAGTGCTCTTTGATTCCATTGAATTGGATATGCTGTGACTTTATACTAGGCCATTATGTAGATATCTGAAGGTGAAGACTACAGTGTTCAATATCTTGGTCAATGAGTGAAAAGTTTCCGTTTGTATAAATATATATGACATGACTTGTGGCAGCTGCCTTGAATTTGGAACATATTTCTGAATTGTCAGTTACAAAATCTTCTTGGTACTTTGGGTATTTCAGTGTTTTGTGGTTTCATGGCATGGTGTTTTATTGCCTGAATGTTCTAGAACAAGTTTTTAGTGGGTTTGGGAATGACGACTCAACAGTATGTTGTAATGATAAGTAGTAGCTACAAAAGTAAAAATAAAATGACAAATGTTTTAATTTGAAAACTTGATTCCACAGAAGTATATATTTTTTATATTATAGGGATTTATATATTTGTAAAGTGGCTATTGGGGGTAAAATCTCAGTTGATAGATACAGTGCTTACCATACAAGCATGATGACCTAAATTTGATATCCTGTAAGCTAGACTTGATCATGGTACATGCTTGTAATCTCAATACTGGGAAGGCAGAAAGTGTAGATCCCCCTCACCCACTAAGCTTTTTATGTTTTGTTTGTTTGTTTGTTTTAAATTTTATTTAATCTTCTTTTACACTCCATATTTTATCCCCCTCCTGGTCCACCTTCTGACTGTTCTACATCCCATACCTCACCCCCCCAAACCCTTGTCTCCATGGGAATGTTTCCACCCCCCAACACCCACCACACCAAACTTCCCCACTCCCTGCGGCCTCCAGTCTCTTGAGGGTTAGGTGTATCTTCTCTGACTGAACCCAGACCCGGTAGTTCTCTGCTGTATATGTGTTGGGGGCCTCGTATCAGCTGGTGTATGCTGCCTGGTTGGTGGTCCAGTGTCTGAGAGATCTCAGGGGTCCAGGTTGAGACTGCTGGTACTACAAGGTCACCCTCCTCCTCAGCTTCTTCCAGCTTTTCCCTAATTCAACCACAGGGGTCAGCAGCTTCTGTCCATTAGTTGGGTGTAAATATCTGCATGTGACCCTTCCAGCTGCTTGTTGTGTTTTCCAGAGGGCAGTCATGATAGGCCCCTTTTTGTGAGCACTCCATAGCCTCAGTAATAGTGTCAGGCCTTGGGACCTCCTCCTGAGCTGGATCTCACTTTGGGCCTGTCACTGGACCTCCTTTTCCTCAGGCTCCTCTCCATTTTTGTCCCTGCAATCCTTTCAGACAGGAACAATTATGGGTCATAGTTAAGCCAATATCAAATTAAATGGAGAGATACTTGAAGCAATCCCACTAAAATCAGGAATAAGACAAGGATACCCACTCCTCCCGTATCTATTCAAAATTTTACTGAAAGTTGTAGCTAGAACAATAAGACAACAAAAAGAGATCAAGGGATACAAATTGGCAAAGAAAAAGTAAAGGTATCACTATTTGCAGATGATATGATAGTATACATAAGTGACCCCAAAAATTCTACCTTTGAACTTCTCCAACTGATAAACAACTTCAGCAAAGTGGCTGGATATAAAATTAACTCAAAGAAATCAGTAGCCTTCCTTTATACAAAAGATAAACAACAAGCTGAGAAAGAAATTAGTGAAACAACACCCTCACAATAGCCACAAATAATATAGAATATCTTGGGGTAACTAAACCAAACAAGTGAAAGATCTGTATGAAAGTGTAGATCTTTAGGCCTTGCTAAAGTTAGTGTAGCCTAATAATTAGCGACAAACCAGTAGGAGACCTGAAATGAACACTCAGGTAATGTTTTGCCCTCTGTGTACAGAGAGAATTGCCTGCCTGTGCACTTACTTACACACATATACACAGGATTGGAATGCTTGATAAGCTTTGACATTTCATTGAGCTTAAAAAAATGATCAATTTGTTATTAGTTTGTATAATTTAGGGATATAAAGCAGAAAAGGAAGATACTTTGAGTCAGAATTTGCTATTGTTTGTAGGCTTATTTAAGAGGCAATAACAAAAAACAAGAACCTAGCATTTCACAGTTTTTCATAATTTTGTTTTCCGGGTAAATTCTATTCAGAGTATTTTCACCATGTGAATTCTGCCATTGTTACTTACCGATGTTTTTATTTGAGACAAATACATAGCAGTTTAGGTTTTTTTTTTTTTTTTTTTTTTTTTTTTCGAGACAGGGTTTCTCTGTGTAGTCCTGGCTGTCCTGGGACTCACTCTGTAGACCAGGCTGGCCTCGAACTCAGAAATCCGCCTGCCTCTGCCTCCCAAGTGCTAGGATTAAAGGGGTGTGCCACCACCACCCGGCGCAGGTTAGTTTATTATTGATTGTATTTTGGTGCTAATTTGTTAATCTGAATAACACTTTTAGTTGTACTAGCAACAAACCTGTATGAAATTTTAAGTAATGCATTAGAAAGTAAGGTTTTGTTTTTCTTACTAGTCAGTTCCTTTTCATGTTAAAATTTTTTTAACATTATGCTTAAATAGGAATTTAAAAGTAAATCTACATTTTACATATTAACTTACATTGTTATCAGTTAATATGGCTGCATCAGCAAAACAAATGGTACTTTGTATTTATGCTGTGGAACTCAGGATTTAAAAACCTCAGGATTTGTTTTCATTAATCTATTCATTTATTCACTTTACATCCAGATCACAACTCCTCCCTCCTCTCCTCCAAGTCTTAGTCTCCCACCCTCTTTTTCTTCCCCCTTCTCTTCTCAAAAAAGGGAATTCCCCACCTTGGGTACCAACCCACCCTGGCACATCAAGTTGCAGCATCAAGTGCATCCTCTCCCACTGAGGCCAGACAAGGCAGCCCAGCTAGCAGAAGGGGATCCAAAGCTGGCAACAGAGTCCAAGTCAGACAGGGCCCCTGCTCCAGTTGTTAAGCAACCCACATGAAGACCAAGCTACACATGTACTATATATGTGTAGGGGGCCTAAGTCCAGACCATGCTTGCTGTTTGGTTGGTGGTTCAGTCTCTGTGAGCCCCCTTGGCCCCATGATAGTTGGCTCTGTAGGTCTTCTTGTATTGTCCTTGATTCCTCCAGCATCCTTAATCCTATCCCCCACTATTTCACAGGATACAGTGAAATATATCCCTGAGCTCTGCCTAATATTTGGCTGCAGGTCTCAGCATCTGTTTCCATTAGCTGAAGGATGAAGCCTTTCAGATGATAGTTATGCTAGGCTCCTGTCTTCAAGCATAGCAGAGTATCAGTATTATCAGGAATTGGCTCTCTCCCATGGGGTCAGGCCAGTCATTGGTTGACCATTCCTGCAATCTCTGCTCCATTAAAGATCTCAGACTAAAAAGTAGAAATAAGCTTAATCTAAGTCTATAGTACTGATATATCAAAAATAAATATTTGATTGAATTAAGTGATAAATGTTTAGAGATGTTTGAATTTTAAGTTATGTTTGAAGGTATAAATATCAGCTCATAATGTAAATATCATAAAAATAGTGTACTACAAATCAGAGTTTTGAAAACTACTTATTAATCCTTTTTTTAAATTATATTTTATTAAGGTTTTACTTGGTATACCGAGTAAAATAACTATTTTCCCCAACACTCCAGATATCTTTTTTCTAGAGTTTTCTCCAGATGGTATATTCAGCACACTGTGTCATTAAATACAATGAAAAGGTATGATAAAGAGTAAAAGAATGAATGTCCTTAAAAGACTTTTCAATATATGTCACCTTTAAAAGAAAAGTCATCATTTTCAAAGTAAAGATACCTTCTTAGTCATTGATCTATGACTTATGTTGGTTCACAACAGCATTGTTACAAATATTTTTGTAATATATGTATACACTGACTTGATTGTTTAATACAGTCATGGTAGTCATTCTTGAGGGAGTAGACGTGTTTCTGTTTGTGAGTACCACACGACCTGTGTGTATTTATGTATTATGTATGAATACTCTTTATATTTATAGGAACTATACTAAAAATCAGAAGATAAGAGATCTATAACCTTAATTTTTCATAAAAATTTGTTCAGGCAGTGCTCAGAGTGCGACCAGGCAGGGAGCAGCGACATGGAAGCAGAGATGGCCATGGAAACCTTGCCAGATGGAACCAAACGATCAAGGAGACAGATTAAGGAGCCAGTGAAGTTTGTTCCTCAGGATGTGCCACCAGAACCCAAGAAGATTCCAATAAGAAATACGGTATTTATTCTTCATTTATTGGTCTCAGTGACATTCCAATGCAAAAACTTTAAGCAAATAAAGGGTTTATAGCATAGACATACACTCAAATGTCAATCAAATGTCCATATTGCTCTTGGATATTTCTATGAATTCAGTTGTCTATATTATGTAGCGTATTATATTTACCTGAGAGTCTAGTTTGTAGGTTCAGGAAAAAGCTTAATAGTGATCACCATTCTAACCATTGCTCTACGAAAACACGACATTACTGAAGCTGTAGACTCCTCTGATGCCAGATAAGGCTATCCTTTGCTACATATGCAGCTGGAGCTGTGGTTCCTCTTTAGTTGGTGGTTTAGTCCCTGGAAGCTATTAGTAAATTCCTTACTAATTTGATTAATGCATAGAGACCTGTATAGCTATAATTCATTTAATTTGACTATTCTTGTGGGAAGAATAGATAATACTTTTTTTTTTCTTAGTCCTTCCTTGGTTTTCTATTAATGTCTTTGTTTTAGCTAATTCTGTAAGTGCCCCCTGTAGTATGGTAAGGAGCATTTAGAGAGTATAGTATAAATTTGCTGAGTTACAGATTATTTGTACTTCACTAGATTTCATCTCTGGGTCTAATAAGATGGAAAGAAAAGAAAGAACAACATGGATTGTCCCTGACCTCTATGCATGGGCTCTGGCACATTTATGTCCAAAGGCATTTAGTGCGCTGAATGGTATATTGTTTTGAAATGAAAGATTGAAGCTTAAGGAATGTTATGATTATTCTGTATACATTATGAATATATATTTTCCTTAATATTTGAGAGAATAGTATGTCCAATATGAAAAAAATATTTCACAGTTTCATCAACAGTGGCAGGAAAATTAAAAATTGGTAAAAATACAACTGTTACATTAAAAGATGGAAAAATCTCAGGCTACACTGAAATCCAATATAAAGTCCAGCAAGCATTTGCTTTACCAGATGTGGGAGACTGAGACAGGCACAATAAAGTGTGAGAGTAGTCCATGTTATATAGAAAAGCCTTAGGGTGGTGGGACCAGGCGTGATTTAACTAGTAATATTTACAAATACAACTGTTTGGTTTTCCTAAGAGAACAACTCACATATGCTTCATCTATTATATTAGCGTTTGAAGTGTAAGTGAATGAAATAATCTAAGTGACTTTTTTGAAGACTTTTCAAGTAATAGCCAGGCATAGTGGTGCAAGGCCTTTATTATTCCCAACATTTGGAAGGCAGAGTCAGGATAATCTCTGAGTTACATATCCATCTTAAAAGGTGGATATATAACCTTTAAACAACTCTGTTTCAAAAAGCCTATCATGGTGGGGCACATTCCTTTGGGAGGCAAAGGCAGGCAGATCTCTGAGTTTGAGGCCAGCGTGGTCTACAGAATGAGTTTCAAAGAAACCCGTGTCTTGAGAGACTGAAAAAAAAGAAAGACTACAAGTATAATAAAAGTTGTTATGTGTTTTTAAAAATGGAAATTTTCAGACAACTGTAACTTTAAAATAGGAAAGACATTTAAAATATAATAACAAAACAAATGACAGCACTAAACCAAAATATTTATCTCCCTTAAGGATAAAGTTTTTTTTTTTTTTTTTTTTTTGAAATAAATGTGTCTTGTCATAAGGAAAAAAAAAACTTAGCTTTCCTAAAATGTCATAACTGCAGGTCAGCTTTATATGGGTCTGTAGAGGAAATGTAAATTGTTGATGTAAATAGAAAACATATCCTAAACTCTTATTTAAAATAGTTGCAGTTGAGCCAACCATTGGACAGAGCACTGGGTCCCCTGTGGTGGAGTTAGAGAAAGGATTGAAGGAGCTTAAGGAGTTTGCAACCCCATAGGAAGAACAATAATATCAAACAACCAGACCCCCCCACAGCTCCCAGGGACTAAACCATCAACCAAAGAGTACACATGGAGGGACCCATGGCTCCAGGTGCATATGTAGCAGAGGATGGCCTTGTTGGGCATCAGTGGGAGAAGAGGCCCTTGGTCCTGTGAAGTCTGGATTTCCCAATGTAGGGGAATGCCAGGGCAGGGAGGCCAGAGTGGGAGAGTGGTGGGGGAGCACCCTCATAGATGAAGGTGCGGTGGGATGGGATAGGAGGTTTCAGGGGGGCTGGAAAAGGGATAATATTTGAAATGTCAATAAAGGAAATATCCAAGAAGAAAGAAAAAAGTAGTTGCAATTGGAAGCAATCCCCGTGCACCCTAGTAATAGCAAACCAGAAATGCTTTCTAAAAGAAATTATATTTGACCTCAGTATTTTCAATGAGTTTGAAGATTGGCAGAAATTTTATATGCTCATTTCCTTGTAAAGTAAATGGTAGACTAAAATTTTGTAAACAAATGCCCAAAATAATTAGCATTGAGGGGAACTCAAATATAGTACATATTTTTTTTTATACATGTGTTTGGAAAGCATTAAAACATGAACAGGAGGTATGTGAGGCATGAGAGGACTACTGTCTATTTTGGCACAAATATAAATACATGTGGGAAACTCATGAGAGAAACAAGTCTATGCAGTCTGAATTTCTCAGTTTCTCTTGTCCTCTTTGAGGTCTATGTAAACATTCAGTTGAAATAAAAATGGAAATTTTCTTAAATTATTTGGTCATTGTATGACAGATTTAGTGAGTCATTTCTCTTTTTCTTTTTTTGTTTATGGTTTGTTTGTTTTTGAGACAGGATGTTTCTGTGTAGCTTTGGTTGTCCTGTACTTCGTTACATAGAACAGGCTGACCTAAAACCCACAGAGATCTACCTGTCTGTTTCTCCCAAGTGCTTGGATTACATCACACCTGACCTGAGCTCTTTCTCCTTTAATGGGATATTCTAGTACCAAAATGTTATTTTCCCCAGTGCCCTCTGAGTAGTAGTGAAAGCCAGGCATATATCTACTGTCAATTTGCATAAATGTTTAATTCACAGTAAACATTAATGTGATGGATTTCAGTGAGAACAGCCTCCATGGGCTCATATGTTTAAATATTTGTTCCCCAATTGGTGGAACTATTTGGGAATAGATTAAGAGGTGTGGCCTTTTTGGTGGAGTTGTGTCATAGGGCATGGGAGGGCAGACTTTGAAGTTTCAAAATACCTTTGGCTTTTATGTTCATTTTCTTTTCAAGCCATACATTTTGTATTTCTTTTTGACCATTTGCTGTTTTTTACTGTAGGCCTGCATATGAGTAATTACTGATAACTATGTGACACATCAATACTAGTCTGTCCTGAAATCTCTTCTGCCAAAGAAATTAGTCCATTACTCTTCCATTTAGCCAGGCAGTTTCTAAGGACAAGGACAGAAGCCACTCTCAGTGGTTCTCTCTCCCTCCTATTAGACATGCTGGAGTCAGGGATATCAGCTGTGGAGAGCTGCACACAGGAAGCAGAACCAGCCCAAGAGAGAGATGTATCCTGTAGGCAGCCAGCCTGGAGCCATCGGAGCCTTCTAACACTGGACAAAGGAACTGTACTATTTGGATTTTGCTCTTTGGGGTTTCAGTCTGTCTTTGGGCCAATCCTTCCTCACTATGGCTTTGAAACTCCCTTTGGAATGACAGAGCATATTCTGTACCATTATATATTGGAAATCTATAATTTGATTTGATTTCTATAAAAGAAAGTTATAGTTAACAAAATGCCTTGAACTTTCAGAGAGACTTTGGACTTTTAAACAGGGTTGAGGCAAGTGTTGAGGCTCAGAAAGTGTCAGGGACCATTTGCTGCTTTTCTGAAACAGAAGGAAAGAAAAAGAGAGAGAGAAAGAGAGACTGCCTGCCAGACAGAGTCAAGGCAGGACAGGGCCTGTTGGCAGATTTCCTGGCCTGCTGAGGCATGGAGCGTTAAGAGGAACTGCACTTGAGGCTCAAGGCTAGAGGCTGACAATTCTATTGACCTTGGTGGAGGGAACAGAGAGGTTTCTGGGATGAGAACAAATGTCTTGTGTACATTTTACCAAAATTGTTTCTGTTAGCTTGTTGCTTTGCTTCCTTCAGTATGTTAGTATAAAAAGGCTATGAGAAATACATTTGCTGCTGGCATGGTATTAACCAAGCAGATCTCTCATACCTGTATATTGCATCTTCTTTCTATCTTTCCTATAATCATCCTCATTACCCCTTCAGAGGACTGTTTGATTTCCCTATCAGCCGGACCAATACAAGGAAGACTATGGAGACTTTCAAAGTTGCACTGAGTGCATTTTGTTTTATGATATAGCCATGAGACTATGTGGGTCCAAGAATGGAATGTACTGGTTATGAATAAGATATTCCCACAAGTTTGTGAGTTTCAGTAATCTGTTTCTTGTCAGTGGATGTTTGAGAAGAATTAGGAGGTATGGCCATGGTAGATGAGGTATGTCACTTGGGCAGGCTAGATGTTCCTGTTATCCACAGTGAAATAGTGTTAAGAGAATATTTGAATGTTAACTTTGAGAAAGCTGATATTAAAAAAGAAAAGGAGACTGGAGAGTTAGCTAAGCAGTCTGGAGTGCTAATCGTTCTTGCAGAGGACCTTGGTTTAGTTTCCACCACCTATATGTTTGCTTCAAACTCAATCCCCTGGCTGTTGAGCCTGTTCTTTTATTCTATTATGCTGGCTTTCTAAGCAGAAGTACTGGTAATGATTCTAGATAATTCCACATGCTTAGACTACATATGCTTGTAGCCGCTTAATCACTATCACATATTCAGGAAATGAGTGATTCTGTGACACATGAGAAGTAGCTAGGTATGTGGGTATCAAGAATGTTGTCTTGTTTTTGTTTTTTTTTTTTTTTTTTAATGGAGCTTTGTTGAACATTAGAGAAATTATGAGAAATTATCAGTTAATATCTTACCATGATATATCAAGCCAATGCCTTGATTGTGGATATCTCAGCCTGAAAAGCAGTAGTGAGTGGATAAAATATAGGGGTGAAAGCAAGTCTGGAAAAACTTGCAGGAAGTAAGTGCTTGCTTAGCACAGGAATGTCTCCTAGAAAGTGGCTTCCAGATTCCCTGACCTTCTACCCTTTTTCTTTCTTTCTGAGGATGATGATATTCTTATTCATATTTCCAAGCTGTGCTTTCTGTGTAAGACATTAAGTGATTAAATACATTGATGGTGGTTTCATATACATATACACACATACACACACACAGTGTCTTGCAGGTTTACTATGTGCCTAGAAGACATCTTTATTGTACATTAAAGTAGTGAACCTAAAAGGTTACTTAGCTCTTTTGCCTTTCTAGAGATCCAGATGGATCTTTATCACCCTTTCCATGTAATAATTAGTGAAGTTTCTTATCCCTCATTTCTTTAAAATAATTAATTGAAAGGATAAATGAATAAAAAACTTAATTACTTTGGTATCTTGCCATGGATAATATATTTATTTTAGGCCTGTTGCTGTCCTCTTCTCTTTAGTTATAGAAGCTGCACAAAGGGATTCCCTTCATTAGACACTTTGATAAGGAAAGCCTGATTTATTTCAGTTCAATTAAGAAATTTTTTACCTCAACGCTGAGAGACACTTGGTAGGAATGAAAATTAATTTGTTCAACTACTATGAAAACCAGTGTCAGAGCAGCTGAACAAGCTAAAACTCTCATGCAATCAGCTCTCCTGCCTACAATACCTTCTGTTGTTGTTCTAAGATTGGCTAGGTATGTGTTGGTGGAAGGATACTGAAGGCCACAATACAGCAAATTAACTCATTATGAGAATATACATTCATCCAGTTGATTTTTAAAATTCTTTTTAACTTTTAAACTTGAAGGAACAGACTTACAAGGTTGCTTGTACTTGAGTTTCCCTAGATTGTAATCCTAGGTAACTTTAAATGAGTATTTGAGAGAAAGTACTTCTAATTTAGAATGTGCAATGAAATTTGTTATAACTTTTTGTTACTAAGTTTATCCCCAGAGTAACAATCATTATGTCTGCTCTAAAGACTTTTACCTATATAAATTTGATTGTTATATATTTAAGAAACTTTCCATTTAAGTCATATAAATATTATTTTAAAATATAGGTAATATTTTTATTAACAAATAGACGCTGTTATCCTAATGATATTCTGCTATCCTCATAGAGCACTGCCTAGCCCAATTGACATCACAGAGGCTTCCTCTATCAGCTGATGGGAACAGACATAGAGACCCGCAGCCAACTATTAGATAGATGGATCTTAGAGAACCCTGCAGAATGGGGAGACAAAGGCTTCTAGGAGCCAGAGAGGTCAAGGACACCAGAAGAAGATGGCCCACAGAATCAATTAAGCAGGGCTCATAGGAGCTCACATAGAATGAGCCAACAAACACAGACCATGCATGGGCCTGAACCAGGTCCTCTGCATACATGCCATAGAGGTTTAGGTTGGGGTTTTTATAGGACTCCTAATAGTGAGAATATGGGTTGTCTCTGACTCTTTTGCCTGTTCTTGGGATCCTTTCTCTCCTAATGGGTTGCCTTGCCCAACCTTCATATGAGGGTTTATACATAGCCTTATTGCATCTTATTATGCTGTGTTTGATATCCTTGGGAAACCTGCTATTTTCTGAAGGGAAGGAGAAGCAGTGGCTGGGTGAGGTTGAAGTGTGTGGTTGGGGATGGGAATTAGAGGGAGGGGAAATTGCAGTCATAATGTAGTGTATGACAGAGAATAAAAAACGAAAAGTATTTTGTTTATATGTCATAAAAAAGAAAAGAAAACAAAAATGCCCCTTTTAATTTCTGTGACAGGGTTTCCCAGAGCCCAGGCTAGTTTCAAACTTACTATGTAGGCAAGGAATTGAACTTTTTGAGAATCCCACTTTTAACTTTCAAGTGCTGGGATTACAGATGTGTACTATCGCTTATTGCTCAAAAGGTAGTAGAATTTTGGTAATGAAGCCTAGAAATGAGGTGGACTGTAAAGTTTCATGTAATAGCCAACTTTGTTTATATTTATTCAGAGCATCAGAAAATCTGTACTCCAACCCCTCAAATCCCATATTTTAGCAGTGATTTTCTTTTTTCCCTCTTGGCATCTCTCAAACTGGTGAAACTATTTGTCTGATATCTTCTTTAGTTTCTTTTTCAAATATTTGAGGTTTTTATCAGAAGTCTTTTACTTGCTTGTTTTGAGTTACCAAAAAAAAAAAAAAAAAAGATATTTTATATCATTTGAGTCTATTGTGAAAGGTGTTATTTCCTTATATAGTGGGGCTACTGATTTTTTTTTTAAGTTAATCTTGTATTCAGCTATTTTGATGAAAATGTTTATCAGCTTTAGGAGTTCCCAGCTGTAACTTTTACAGTCACTTATGTATACTATCATATCATCTGTAAATAATGATACTTTGACTTTTTCTTTCCAATTTGTATCTCCTCAATCTCCTTTAGTTGTTTTACTAATCTAGCTACTACTTCAAGTACTCTATTGAATAGACATGGATGGAGTGGACAAAGCTTGACTTGTTTCTCATTATAGTGGAATTGCTTTGAGTTTCTCTCCATTTAATTTGATGTTGGCTATAGGCTTGCTGTAAATGCCTTCATTATGTTGAGGTATGTCCCTTGTATCCCTAATCTCATCAGGACTTTTCTTATGAAGGAGTGTTGGATTTGGTCAAAGGCCTTTCCTGCATGTACTGAGATGTTCATGTGGTTTTACTCATACACAAATAACATATTACCACTACCACCAACAAAATAACAGGAATCAACAGTCTTTGGTCACTGATATCTGTTCCAGCCTGTTCTGCTGCTCCGGTCCACCTGGTCAGGGTCTAGCAAGAGAGAGAGTGAGGATGTAGGGGAGTCAAGAGATGCAAAGAATGGAGACAAGACAGAGTCTGATAAAGTCTCTCTTATTGAAAGAAAATCCTGGTATTATACGCTTTACCACGTGCCTTGCCCTCCTGGACAAGCAGGGGAACACAGCTGAAGGCACTATGTCATCTGCCTTGCAGTGTGGATACCTTGCAGCTAGGGACACTAAACAGCAAAACAAGATATGTGAGATAAACAAGATGTTTTTCAGAGTGTGCTTAGCTGTTGTGGGCTGTTGAAAACAAGTCTCTTGTCAGGGTATATGGCTCGAGATGGCTGCAAAGATGATAGCTGATTTCTGCTAGGACTCAGCTCCCAACAGATATCTATCTCTCAGTATCAGAGGTCTGCATTCACCAATAAAATGAAACAGACTAACTGAATGGATATGAAAACAGGATCCATCTTTCTGGTGCATCGAAAAAAAACCTGAATAGCAATCTGGTATAGCTATTTAATATCTAACCAAATAGACTTCAACTCAAAACTAATCAAAAGAAATGGGGAAGAACACTTCATACTCATTAAAGGAAAATATCCATGAAGATGACATTTCAATTCTTAACATGTTTTCCCCAAACACAAGGGTATCCAAGTTTTGAAAAGAAACATTCCTACAGCTTAAATCACATCCTGACCCTTACATCCTGATAGTAGGAGTCTTCAATACCCTATTCTCACCAATAGACAGATCATCTAGACAAACACTTGACAAAGAAAGTAACATGTTATAAACCAGTCGGACCTAATGCTAGTTCCAGAATATTTCACCCAAACATAAAAGACTGTACCTTCTGCTCTATTTACCTTCTGCTCTATTTATATTCCTAAGCTGATGACTTGCAGTATGTAATTGTAAGTTATCAGTGAAACAGTATTGCCAGTATTCTCTATTTTCATGTGAGGTAACAGAGTCAAACAGTATGGTATTACTAGTTGAGAAAATGACTCAATAAAGAAGTTCTAGAAAGGACACTATCAGGGATAACAAAATATCATTCTCATAGAACTCTTCCTGTCCTTATTACCATTACAATTAAGTGTTTTTAAATATTTACTAGTTTAGTGAATGAATAAACACTACTTTATATGTTTAAATGACCTCTGTTAATGGACAGTAGGGTAAAATGAATCTTTTTAATGTTCAGATAATAAAGAAGATAACAATAATCGGAATTCTCTTATAATAGGACATGCTACCTTTTTCTTTGCCACCGATGCCTTGCAAAATGGCCACCAGTGTTGCTTGAAGAGTTTTGTGCACAGAACAGAGAATCAATTAAATGAATTGATAAGGTCTGGGAATAGCTTATTGGTCAAGCTCTTGCCTAGAATGTTCAAGGCCCCAGTTTCAGTCCAAACACCCTAAAAATAATTACAAATAGTATATAAATAAATAAAATAGTCTGATATTCCCCAAATTGTCCATGAAGTAAGCACAATTAAATCCAAATTGACTTTAGTATGTTCCATCCCATTTTGTCTGCATTTCTAAGCCAATATTCATCTTTCTTCTGTCAACTTATCTTAGTTACGGTTTTTATTGCTGTGATAAGACACTGTGACCAAAACCAGGATAGGAAGGAAAGGGTTTATTTCACCTTACTGTTGTACATCACAGTCAATCACTGAGGAAAGTCAAGACAGCAACCTGGAGGCAGGAGCTAATGCAGAGAGAGACCTTAGGGAAATGCTGCTCACTGGCTTGCTCCTCATGGCTTCCTCAGCCTGTTTTATGTAGCAGGCTGACCAGCTGCTAAGGGTTGGCACTTCCCTCAATTAGCTGGACCCTCCACATCAATCATCAATAAAGACAGTGCACCACAGTCTGCTCCATATATGGTAGGGGCAATTCTTTCTATTTTAAGTTGTTTCTTCCCAAATGCCTGGTTTGTATTCAGTCAATATAAAAGTAGTAGCACACAATTATTCAGCCAAGTTAAGCTACTCAGCTAATCATTCTGATGGCACCTATGTAGCTACGTTCACATGCTTTTCTTCCTTGTCAATGTTGGACTTACAGGTTTCATTCTTACTGAAATGGTGCAAAATCTATTTGTTTTTAAAAATTGTTTAACAGTTTTCTTATATCAATTTTTAAATGGATACATAGTTTAAAAGATCTGTATAACATGAGTGTTTATATTCGTATTTCATCCTAATTGTTCTCAGAAGTAGTTATTGTTGTAGTTTCTAGTTTGATAGATTCAAGTGTTGAGACTTGGTTTCAGCCTCTTGTTCCTGCTTATATTTTATGGGTGAGGATGTAGAACTACCATGAAGACAGCCTGGCCTTGCTTCCTGCTGAGAGCTGTATAATATCGACATTTTGTCTGCATTGTTTTTGTGTGGAGAGAATCTTCTTCCTTTTAGGCAAAGAAAGTACTTTTGAAGCAAATAAATGAGAGTCTTTATGTCTCTTTTGAAGTTACTTTAAAAATGATATTTACTTTTGGGTATATTTTCTAATAACTTTAATGTAGCTTGAAAGCTTTCTGATTTTCTTTTTTATTTCTTTATATTGTATGCATCTGGTGACTTTTCATCTTTTACACAAGTGCCAAGGGCTTTCTGAGACCTGATCTTTCCTCTTCCTGCATTCACACATGCATCCGCTTTACTGTCTTTGAAATCCTGGAATTTTTATTTCCCATGACTTATAAATTTGGGATTTTTTAAAGATGTATTTGTTAACTCAGTAAATACAGTAGTCACGGTGCATTTTCACAGTCTTCACTGAACCCTACTGTCTTGTAGAGAATACTGATTCTTTTAGGTCATTATTTTGGAGAAGAAATTAACAAATTTAATACCTTTCCTTCTCTTCATACATATTAATTTATTAAGGCAAGGGGCAAGCTATAGTTTTCATTTGTTTTGTTAATTTTTAAAAGTTTTTTTAAGCCAGTATACAAATTAATGGGTCTCATCGTTCCATATATGTGTGTCATTGTTATAATTGCTACCCCTCCAGTGCTAGTCTTTAATTGAGAGGTAATGACATAGCCTACCTAGTTTACATGTATACGTTAGTCACAGTGATGTTAAGATTGCACGGAAAAATGCTTACTGATGAATATTTTTGGATGTAAGTTTAGGAAAATAGCTCTTTAAAATGATTATAATGAAAAATAAATTCATGATAATTGGGACCATTCAAATTTTTCTGATGTGTGGCTTACCACATTTTCGAAGTAAATATACTGTAGACAGACTGATCCAAGTGATCTAAGTGGCTAAGGAAATTGTTCATAGCTAGATAAATTATAGTTACCTGCCTAAATCAACTAGTTATAGTTTATTTTATCAAAACAAAATTTTTGAAACTTTGGATGGAATAAACATTGTGTCATAATGACTTATACTCCCCGTCAGCAGACTGCTGCTGTGGAGACTGGATGGGACACAAGGGATTTATTCTAACAGCTGAGATTTAAAGAACATTTATTTCAAAGATAGGTACCAAATAATTCCCAGCGGAACATTTTTTTGGCAATTATAATTTGTTGGTAATTTTATTTACATTTCAAATGTTATCCCTCTTCTCCATTTCCCCTCCACAGTCCCCCTATCCCACCCATCCCCTCAGTCCCCTGATTTTGTGAGTGAGCTCCCCAGCCATCTACCTACCTAAGTCCCACCTTCCTAGTATTTCTCTATGCTGGCCATCAAATCTCCACAGGATTAAGGGCCTTCCTTCCCATTGATGCCAGATATGGCATCTGATAGATATGCAGCTGGAGCCATGGGTCCCTCCTGTGTACTCTTTGGTTGGTCGTTTAGTCCCGGGGAGCTCTGGGGGGGGGGGGGTCTATTGTTCTTCCTTTGGAGTTGCAAACCCTTTCAGCTTCTTCAGTCCTTTCCCTAATTCCTCCATTGTGGTCAGAACATTTTTTAATATAAATGCATTAGTGTTACTGTAAATCTTAAGTTTCTTGTCTTGAATGACTTTAATTGGATTTTGGTTAGTGGTAGGAAATCACACACAGAGTATGACATTTGTGTATTTTTGGTACTAAATAGCAGGGGACTAGATAACCTGAAGAACTGACGATTACAACATTGGTGCATTTATATGATTTCAGTTTCAGTGTTTTACTTGTAGAAGCAATTTGTGGTAAGACCTGAAAAATTACTCTGAGTAAATCATTTCATGTAAGTATGAAATGCTGAAAAAAGTTTTGAAAAATTAGTTCTTTTTTATTAAATACATGTATTTATGTAAAAAGGGTAGTATATTAAATGACATAATTATAAAAACTTGCAATGGAGCAATGCAACATTAATTAGAAACACCAATTTTCCAACATAAAATATAAAACTTAAAAAAGAAAATTTATATTTATCATAATAAACCTTAAGAATTTTTATGGGTTTTCTTTCCAGAGAACCAGAGGACGAAAGCGAACCTTTGTTCCTGAGGAAGAGAAACATGAGGTTTGAATCAGTTAAATTCTTCACATAGTCTGAACTTAGGGAAACTCTTGCTTTGTGTTATTTCCATTCCATCCTTCCTATTCAGATTTGTTTTGTTTACTTCTTTTTTGTATGGCAGGAAAGAGTTCCTAGGGAACGAAGGCAGAGGCAGTCTGTGTTGCAGAAGAAGCCCAAGGCTGAAGACTTAAGAACTGAATGTTCAACTTGCAAAGGAACTGGAGATAATGAGAATCTCGTCAGGTAAATTGAATGTGGAGAACTTGTCCTTAAGGGGTAAATCCAAATGCCCATCATTTTATTTTTTTAATGACAGATACAGTAAAAACAACTACAGAAGAAAATGTTTATAAAATGCTATTTAGTGACAATGCTACTTCAGAAATAAATTTTCTCCACTTATTAATGTGCTAGACATGCTTATACTCCAGATTGAGATATAAACAACAGTGAGTATGGATCTGAGCAGGAGAATTCATTTTCTCTTGAGAATAAATTGGTAATGTAAAAAAATTTATGTAAAGAAGCTGCAGAAATATTTGTTCTGAGTACCTTGCACTAAGATTATTATGTTTTATCTCATTAGACCACCGTTTCTAAAGACTCTTGGCAAATCATAAAAGTTGAAGTTTATTCACATTGGTGATTATAGAGTATGATTGGCAACAACTTTCTTAGCACTTCCTCATTGCTTTCCACAATGAATGTGTTAAATGCTTCTCTGTTATGAAATAAAGAAAGGTGAAAAGATGGCCTAGATAGACTTTATTTTTTGTTTGGTTTCCTTCTTTGTTTGTTTTGTTTTGTACTTTTAAACATTTTTAAGTCAACTATGATACCTTCCAGGACCCTCAGCTGATGCTGCTCAGTGGTACTCCTCAAGCTTCAAAGACTTGTCGTTTTAGCCATTTGTATCTGTGGCTGAAAGAAGAAACTACTCACAGTGCTGGGGGTGGGCACGGATGGAAGGCCAAAGATGCTCATTCCAAAGAGTTTGTAGTTTTTCAGAGGCCAGTGACACGAAGGTTCACACAGTATGGAAGGGAGCATTTTCTGAGTTCTTTCAGAAATGATGTTTAATAAATCTATAGTCAATTAACTGGAGACAAAGAAAGTAAACATTTTAAAAGGAATAAAGATGATAAAACACATATTTGTATTGTATGATTTAAAACATTTACTATTAAAATGGTGTCATGTATTTCACTAAGAATATAACTTCTGTTTGTGTTACTTCATAAAAGGCATTGAGTTATAAAGTTATTGGTTTTTTTTTTTTTTGAAAAGATTAGGAGAACATAAAAATTTTAGTGAAGAAGTAAAAGGATAGAAAGTGCTCTATACATTAAGTCCTTTCACAAGTTAAATTTCTTTCAAGTTTAAGAAATACACATGAATGATTGTCTTCCCATTATGATTTTTTGAAGACTATCAATACTGAGATCAGAAGCATAAGTATGACATAGTTGTATACATAAAACTATGAACATTTTGTTAATGATAGCCTCATATAATTATCAAAACTCAAAGGAAATTCCCTTGGGCCTAGACATTAAGGTTGAGGAGCTTGATGAATTTGGAATTATCCAAGACTTAATGCTGATGACCCTCTTATAACTATTTGAATCTGTATAGAGTATATCTTCTTTTTGGAGATACTACATTGATTCTGGATCATTTACTCTAGGATCTATAGATTTTTATTGGGTTGTATTATCTTTTTGGATCTATTGGACATTAGAAATGAATACAGCTTTTATTTCAAGAACTTTTTTTTTTTTTTTAGGACATTTCCAAACCATCATATTTTAGTTATCTTTCAAAAATAGGTTTCATTTTTCTTCTAGACTTGTTAAAAATTTTTTGAGAGTGTTACCTTTCTTATCTGTTTGATGGCTTTCTATTAGAAAACATATTCCTACTCACATTATTGCAATAAGCAGCATCTGGAATTTTGTCAGTTTTTGGAAGATAACAGTATTTGTTACTCTAGAATTGATGATATATAAAGCTAGCTCTGGTTTGCCTTATTAAGAGATAAGAGCATAAACTATCTGTAAAACTTTTAAAGGAATTGATACAGGCACAATTGAATGTTTTCAATAATATTTTGGAGGTTAAGGTGAATATGAGGTAATATCACAAGTGTTTTTTAGTTGTAATGTTATCATTCTTTCAAAAAATATGTTCGGTTTAGACACCACTGTTCTTAGAGTTAAGATTTTTATATAGAATTTTGTTTGCTTAGTAAAACTAATTTTATATTTAATTATTTGTCAGTTTGTCTGACATCTCATTTATTTTGGAATTGCCACCATTATTATTTGAAAAATCCTTTCTCCAAGGTAGATTTTTATGGTTGTATTGTATCTTTATCATGCATACATAGTATTTTATCTCTGAATTTAATATACTTAATTTATTATTCACACAGATATTAATTAATTAATTTGTAATCTTAGGGATTGAGCCTGTGATTTCATGATGATCTCTTAAATATGGCTTTTTTTCCTTGTAAAGATATATTTAAGGGCAGGGGAAATAACTAAGCCAGCAGGGTCCCTGCCATACTAGCAGAATGAAACCAGGTTACATTGCTGGTACTCAGAAAGAAACTGGGGGGGGGGGTAAAATTTTGAGCATAATCCCTTTGCTGTGGAAGAAGAGACAAGAAAATCTTGAGACTCACTGAACTGATGCTATGGCATTATCAGGGAACCTCTGATTCCAATGAGAAACATTGCCTCAAGTAAATGCTATTATGTATTTTCTGAAATGTTTAACTTCTATTCACCAAATGAGAGTAATAGAATTATTAAGGTCATAAAATTATGTAACTTATCTTTATTATAATCTTGAGAGATTTTTAAAAACAGTACTTCTATTTTCCCATCTTCTTTTTAAACTTAAACATTCCCTGATAAATTGCCTATTAAAACCATATTCCTTTAAAATTCCGTAAAAATATTCTTTAAAATATTCCTATATAAAAATACACCTTAATAATACACAGTTAAAAAGCTAAAGGACGGCGTGAGGCTTGTTAAACTGTGGTATCTCTCTATGAATGTATTTGCTTTTATAATGATGTACTGCATTTACATTGCCCACTTCCTGATGCCCAGTATCCGTTTTTCCACCTACTATGCTCAGAAATACTTGATAAATGAATGACGGACACTTAATAAACTCCATATAAACATTGACTCTTTTTATTTAATAAAAATATTATGATTAAATTTAATCTAAGAGCAAATTGGGTCACTAAATATAAGAACATGTATCTAGTAGGTGTGTTTTAAAAGTTTTGAAATGGAGAATTGCTTTTACTTATAGTTAGAATGCACACTTGTATGTATATATGTGTATTAGGCAAGGAAGGAAACCTGATAGACATATACAAGAATAGACATGGAGAAATTTTTCTCTTTCAAAGTATTTGAAACAAAGTATTCTTTAAACGTTGAATTTTGAATTTTTACTCTGCTATTAAATTAAGAGCAAGACTGAACTGTAAGCCTCATAGTTTATATTAATCAGGTAAACACAGTGTGACACCCTTTCCTACTGTGTGAGAGACACACTAAGAAAGATTCTATAAAATTCTTATCTGTGCATTCTCTTAAGCTAATACTTTTAATTTTATTTTCTATATAGCTGTTAGAAGCGTGCAGGTAGGAAATAATCTGTGAAGCTATTTCAGTTTTATAGCTAATTCTACACTATTAACTGCATGCTCGAATCTCATCTGAGTATATGGTGAGTTATATAGATGCTGAGACATTTTGGTTATAAAGTTAGGATGTTAGCTTGATGCCTAAGTAATGCTATCAGCACTTTGATTTTTTTTTTTTCCACATTTTAAATGTCTTACTTCAGGATGCTTTTTTCTCAACTAAATTTGATTGCATCATAAACTATTAGGGATACCAGCAAGAATTTATGTATAATAGATTTTATTTCAAGAATTAGTCTCTAATGAGTCTGAGTATTTAGATTTTTAATTAACTTTTTGTTCTAGCCCGTGTGTAGGGTTGTAAATTTCCTGGATCATCATTTTTCTCTATGAGATTTGATTGGACTGATAGTCAACCTAAATTTGGCTGTCATTTTGTTAACTATTTTCAATGATATTTTCCCTGTTCTAATCCTGTACATGGCAGGCAGGTGTCCTGCCTCTTGAGCTGTAACCCCGGTCCTATAACATAGTCACTATTTTCATGTCACGGAATATCACTAAAAATAGATTACTTAAGTTTAAAAAATATAACATACTTTTGTTACCTTTAAGGAAAGATAGAATGAAATGTCATAAAATTCTTACACTGCCTGTTTTGTTTATAGACTTTCTTCACTACTGACTTTTTACAGAAGTCTAATGTAGAAATTACTGTTTTTACTGAATGATTATTGTATGCATTGTGCTAGTGACTGAGCAATGTCTTGCTCACATTACGTAAATGCTCTGTCATTGAACTATAGCCCCAGACTCCTCTCATCTTTCTTTGTTGCTGTTTACAGTCTCACTAAATAGCCATCTTGTGTGTTTTAACAAATTATGTTAATATTTTGACAACATACTTAGTCTTCCTAATTCTCAAGGTAGATTGAATATAAAAGGCAAAGCACAAGTACGTTAGCTAGATTCTCTGATATATTTATTTCTTATAACTCATATTCTGAAACTATACTCTCTTTAATTTTAACAGGATTCATATCAAAGCAGAAGAAAAAGCCAATATTTCAGATCTAGGCTGAACCATAGTAGATTGTTTGTATTTAAATTAAAGTTTATAATTATGACCTCATGGTAACTTTATTTTCAGAATTTTTAACGTTTGACTTTGGGTGATGAGATTGAGACAGGGTTGCCTAGGTTGACCTGGAAGTGTAGACCAGACAGGCCTTAAATATACAGTGATTAGTTTGCCTCTCGTTCCTGTGTGGTAAAACTTACAGTTATGTGCTTTATTTTTAAAATAATTTTAAATGACAGTTTTAATAGTCTCCTTTCATGTTGCTTTGCAATTGATTAAGCCTCTTAGAATGGAAGCCAGTTTTTAGGCTGCTTTGTCTCTCATTCTAGGACAATAAAAACAAATCAATAAATATCAGCTAGTTCCTTTGATTAGTAAGCAGATGTCCTGTTTAAACACCTCTTTTGGGGTGTAATTTTCATCCTTTAAGTTTCCACTCCCTTTAATTTGTTACACATTTTTATTTTTGAAATAATATCTTTTACTATGTAGCTGTACTTGTCTTTTAGTAAAATCTAAGGGTTTTTTTTTCTATACCTTAGGAGGCAATATTGTGTAATAAATTATTTATGATCACCGTTGGATTGAACCCTATGTTTATAACTTGTGAACTTTGCCTTCATCTCTTCTTGGTTTAATTTTATTATTAAAACTTACAGACAGTAATGCCTGCTATGCAGGTTGTCTGGAATGATAAATGTGATGATGTAATACGTGGTTAGGTAATGGTAAACATTTCACATGTACTAAGAAGAAGACATAGAATTTCTCATTTCATACTATATCTTAAATTATTTTGCTGCCTAGAAAGGTAGGCAATGTTAATTGATACTGAGTTGGTTTTGGTGAGAAAACTAAGGCACAGAGTCAAGTTACTTCCCAAAAGTTATATAACTAAAAAGTAATGAATTCAGACTTGCACCATCTCACTCCAAATTCCACAATATTGGGTATTTTATGTTTTAGTTCCCTGCTGCTTAAAACTTGTCTATGAATTCGAAGCACGTAGCAGAAGCCATTATTCCCAGTAGTTGTGGATCAGAGGCAAGAGGATAATTGTTGGCGACCAGTCTGTGTTAGGTAGTTACGTAGTGAAACTAAGTCTCAAAAAAAAGATTTGTTACAGATTTGTGAACAGACTGGTTGGTGGGACTCATTCCATGCTCCTTTTGGTTTTGTTTTGGTTTTGATGGCTTTTTAGACTATCTTCATTTTTTTTTCAGTTAAATGTGTGCTACAACCTTATTCTCTTAAGCAAGCTGTTTTTTTAAAATTAATATTTATTAAAACATTCTATTTATCCTTTTAAACTTTATAAGTCACTGTGTTATTATTTGGTTTTACTTTATATTGAATAAGGATCATAGCACTAATAATGGAAAGGGAACTGTGTCCAAGCTTTTCTAGGAGGATATTTGATGTTTGAGAAGATGGTTACATTTTAGATAACTTTAAGGTACATCAATGTTTCCATAGTCAAAGAATATGATTACATTGTACTTATATAGCGTGTGTGTGTGTGTGTGTGTGTGTGTGTGTGTGTGTGTGTGTGTGTGTGTGTGTTTCAAATGTTACATGCATACATACTTAGCTTACATATATAACACATAAATTTAATGGTATGCAATTGATTAAAGTTGCCATTTAGGCAAAGTTGTGGTGCGATGCATACTTTTACTCTTTTAATTATTAGTAATAATAATTTTGTTCATTTTTAAAAATAGTTTTCTGTGGTTATTATGCCTTAGGAACAGTGAGTGCATCACTACTCTAAGTTAAAGAAACCTAAATGCAATGCTAAAACTTTAGAGAGGCAAATAATTAGTCACCACATTGTGCAAAAAAGCTATTCAAGCATCACTACTTGGATTTTGTGAATGATCTTTGTTGATGATATGTACCCCACAGACGTTGGTCTCTTGATTATCTGTGATCTGGAGGATTGTTACGCTAGTAGAGGTGGGTCATTTAAACATACTAATGCAAAGTAATGAATTTCAGTCCACTGAAATTCAGTAAGCTTAGAAAATGAAAATTTTGTACTAATGTTCATAAAATGTCAGCTTGTCCTTGCCTGAGAAGTCTCATGCTGTTAATACAGACTTCTCTGCAGCTTGTGTAAATAGACTTTCCATGTCACAAGTCGTAACTGCAGAGTCACATGACATAGCTGATCCTGCTTGCCTGTTAAAATGCCTTCCTGTGTCTGCACAGATAATTTAGGTAACAGATTGTGGTTTTAAATTTCTGTTTTCTCCTTAAGGATATAGCCTTGAAACTATTTAACCTTCCCCCCACACTTATCGCCCCCCACTTTACCTTCTTAACTCATTCTCTAAGTTTGATCTATGCCATTAGTATAATCCTAGGTTTCTTGTGAGTCCTGTTGATGCACATGGATTGGTTGTTGACTAGTACAACTGGAATGATCATTTTCTTGTTTATTGAGGGACTGTCTGTAGTTCACCATAGAAAAGGAGCCACGGTAGCAGAAGCTTGCCTCAGCTGGTTACATTGCATCTGTAATTAGGAAGCAAAGGGAGACGAATGCTTGTTCTCAGCTTAGTTTCTTCCTTTTATGTAGTCGAGGATCCCAGCCCAGGGTGGGCAGATTGTTCCATCTCCTTTAACCTAGTAATTGTACACAGGCGTGCCCAGAGGGGTACAGCCATACACACACACACACACACACACACACACACACATACATACATATATATATATATGACCCCGGTTTAATCTTCAGCACGACAGTTAGTCAGCCAGTTAATTTGAGGTTGAACCAGGATAGTCTTCAGATAGTCTGTATCTTTGAGAAATGCAAGTCGTATTTTCGGAAACCAGTTCTTTAATGTTCATGAGAGCAATACATTATTAGTTTAATATGTGTATGTTGTGAGGTTTGCTGCTGTGTTTGGTTACCTATGTGTATGGAAGTCAACTTTGGTTACCTTTTCTTATAAGCAGTCTACCTTGTTTTTGAAACAGGGTCTGTCCCTGGCTTGGATTTTGCCATGTAGGTGTGGCTGGACAGTGACCACAAAGAGTCATTCATCTGTCTTCCCCGGCATTAGAATTACGAATAGCATCACAGATAACTTTTTTGTTGTTACTCGTTTTTGCTTTTTATGAAAAAGTAGATTCTAGGAGTCAAATTCAGGGCTTCATTTTTGAACAGCAAATACTTTACAAAATGACTTATTTGCCTAGTTTCCAAAATTGATTTGAAAATACTCTTTTAAAGTCTCATATTTCATAATTTTGTAATATTGGAAGAGAAAATTTAGAAGTGTAAAATGTTACTCAGATATAAGAAATTGTAAATAATTCATAGAAAAATATGTGAGTGATTATTATTTTTAATATTCTTAATCTATAATATTTTTCTCATTTTGATCTTACACGTTTTATAGACTATCTTATCAAAAGTCTGAGTTAATTATAAGGCATTTGTTCCTCATTTATTGTTTATTAAAAAGGACTATATTAGAAATTTGCTCTAACTTGAAAAGCTTGTCTTTTTTGTTCAAAACAAAATAAGCTGATTAAAAAAAAAAAAAAACATGACTTATGTTTTCTAGGTATGAGTATCATATTTTGTACTGCCTATTATGTGACTGGCCTCTTTTCTGACAGTAGATTGTTCTTCATTTTAGTTCTTAACTAGGAAACAGTTTCCAGGAATAGTTATATTTATCCTAAACTGAAATAAATCATGGTTATCAATTGCAAAATTAGCTTTTCAAACTATAATGCATTTAAAAGAATGTAAAGGTGAATCTAGGTCTCCCTATATATCCCCAAGCACCTTTATGAAAATAATTCTCTTGAATTTTGTTCTCATTTTCTTGTGTAATCTGTGTTTTATTAATAAAATACATAATGCAGCATTGGGCTGCTGTTGAAAGATGGCTCACTAGCTGACTCTTACCACTGCTTGTAAACAGCAGTTATTCTCAATCACTGCATCACTTTCAGCCAGATAACCACTAAAATCACTGCCCTGTGGTTTCCTGAAAATGCCGTAATCCTTCAAATGCCACATTAAATTGAGAGAGAAAACTATCAGTGCCTGCACAGTTATGTAAAAGGATGAGCATGGGCTGAGTGAGATGTTCTGGAAGAGCAGTAACCTTTCTCTGGATGTGTGCCTTTCCCATTACATTTTTGACACAAAATGTTGCAAAATGATTTAATGGTGGCATTTTGTTTTGCTGACTTTCCCTTTTTTCATTAACCAGAAAGCAATGTTAGGTTAGGAATGTGGGGAAATGGTGGTCAAGTACTAAATTCCATAATAAGAATCAATTTTCAAAGTAAATTGATAATAATATTTAGAAATATGTACTTCTTTCTCTCTTTTATATGTTAGCTTTAATATAACAAATCATTGTCTTATTGTCCAAGTTACCTTTTCTTATCTTTCAACTAAACTGTGATTATAAATGGCATTTTAACAAATCTGAAAAACTTTTTACACCTTTACTTAAATTATGATGCAGACCAAACCTATTTCCTATGATATACAGGAATTATCCTGCTTTTGTTTCTCATGTGGCCACTTATAACTAGAACAGTGAAACTGTACTCATAGTCTCCATAGTCTAAAAGACAGATGCCTATTACCTTTACGATTTACATTTACATTAGAAATAAATGTTGTCATCTTGTCCTATATAATAAAGGACAGAGCTTACTTGTACATATGAAAGCATACTACATATAATTGGATAAATTAACTTGACAGTTTGCAGTTTGTAAGTCTTTTGCACTTAATTTCTTCATTTTATTGTTCAAATGAAATACCTGGTTGTCTGTCCTGTCATACAACTATTTGAAAAAAGTGATAGTGTGTTATATGTGTACAATTTTAGTATCTCCTTTTCTGAAAACAGTATATCAGATGTGGCAAATTGAGCATCCTTGTATCTTTTTACTCCTGGGCTTTATAAAAACATTACTTTAGCTAACAAAAGTTGGAGTATCTCAGCCCCAGTGCCGTCCATTGTTTCCTTTTCACTGACTAAGATTTCATCAGGAGACTTCATTGTTTTCTAAGAACTCCTGGTGGAATTTTCATTTGCTGGTGAATATTAACAGTTGCTTTGTCTCCTAAGTATCTTAATAGAAGGACTTATGTTTTTCTTAGAAATCCATTATCTTCTTTTATTTTATTTTTTCTTTTATTTTGTTGTATAGATAAAACTAACCAATTAGGACATTATATGATGTGGCTATATGACATTCAACTACAAATAATGTAAGCACTTAGTTAATGATGTGATTTCAGTGTACCTGAGTTGCTGAGCAAGTACATCAGAAGGCCATCAAATAAAAAGCCATGAATTTTGGGTACAGAGAAATTTTCTAAACAGCCATACAATCTCTATTTATTCTTTTTCTTCATTAAAAACCTAATTATTAACCAACTATCCTGTAGTAATGGTGCTGCAACAGTGGTGGAAAGATTGCCCAGGAAATCAGACAACTGACGGTCTCTGAATGAAGGCAATGGCAGAAGTGCAACTCGTACTTTCAGGAAACTGATTACTTTAGTTTAGAAAACCAGACAAGTTAAAATATTACCTGTATTTCATAGTAGGAGGCAATTAATTAAGTCTGATTTTTCTGGACATAAGCCTAGCAATAAAAATCAAAGGCATTAATTGCGAAGCTGAGGCTGTTGAAGAAGGGGTATTTTTAAGGATCATTCTAGATGCATATCTAGAAGTTAGTGCAGATTTACTTTTATTGATTGTGTTCAGTGTCCATGGCATTGTGTCACACAAGGACATTTCCGTCCAAGTTTATATTCCTCCTGCTTCTTCCTTTCCCTTGTTCCTTTGTTTTCCCTAGACCAGTGGCTCTCAACCTTCCCTAATGCTGTGAGCCATTAGTACAGTTCCTCATGTTGTGATGACACCCAACCAAAAAAATTTTTTTGTGCTACTTCATAACTGTAGTTTTGCTACTGCTATGAATGCTTTTTTAAATTTATTTATTTACATCTCAAATGCCACCCCCACTCTCAGTCCTCCTTCACAGAGTCTCTGTTCCCATTCTCCCTCCTTACTTGGCGGGAGGTGACCCTTATTCAGTATTCCCCTACCTGGGCACATCAAGTTTCTGGAGGATTAGGTACATCCTCTCCCACTAAGGCCAGACAAGGCGGCTTTTATCAGGGAACAGATACCAGAGTCAGGCTAAAGCTTTAGAGACCCACATGGAGGCCCCACATGGTGACTGGTCTACATATGTCTGTTAGGTATGTTCCAGGGGCCTTGTTAGAGCTCGTGTATACTTTGTGATTGGTGTTCAGTGTCTGAGAGCTCCTAGGGGTCCAGGTTAGTTGACTTTGTTGGGCTTCCCATGGAATTCCTATCCTGTTCAGGGCCTTCAGTCCTTTCCACCAGTTCTTCCATAAGAGTGCCTGACCTACATCCAGTGGTTGTCTATGGGGATCTGCATCTTTCTAAGTCAGCTGCTGGTAGAGCCTCTCAGAGGACAACCCTACTAGGTTCCTGTCTGCAAGCTTAACAGAGTACCTTTAATAGTATCATGGATTGGTGCTTGCCCATGGATTGGGTCACAAGTTGGGCCAGTTATTGATTGGCCATTCCTTCAGTCTCTGCTCCTCCTTGGTCCCTCCATTTCTTTTAGACAGGACAAATTTGGAATTGAAAGTGTTGTGGGTGGGTTGGTGTCCTTATCCTTATCCCTAATGGGGGTCCTGTCTGGCTACAGGAGGTGACCTCTTCAGGTTCCATGTCCCCACTGTTAGACATGTTGGATATGGTCACCCACATTGACCCACATGGCGATGTTCAGAGTATCTGATTGTGATCCCTCTGAAAGGGGGTTTGGCCCAAAGGAGTCATGCATGACACATGGCATGAGAGTTGGCACCTCACCCAGTTTTTTCATTTCTGTTTTTATGTCATTCATTCATTCATATATACATACATACTTGTGTTATTTTGTCTGTGCATACTCTTTAGGATCCACAAATGAACGAAAATCTATTTATCTTTCTCTGATCGCTTAGATCCCTTAATATGATTGTCTCTAGTTACCCCAACTTGTATATAAAAATATTCTTCATAGTACTTTTTATAGTATTGAAAAATATTCATAACCAATTTAAATGCCTAGAATTAGGGGAAGAATTAGTGAATTATTATGCACATTAATTTCTGTTCTATTTTAGCGTTGACAAAGAGTGCTTGATAGAAGATTTGGCTCGAAAATGCTGCTTTGGGGCTGGGAATAAAGGTGCATGTTATTAATCCCAATATTTGGAAAGCATAGCCAGGTGGACCTCTCTGATTTCTAGACAAGATTGCTCTATAAAGGGAGCTCCAGGCTAGTAAGTGAGACTTAGTCAGAACCTGCCAAAAAGCAACAAAAACAAAAATTTGAGGGACTGAGATTTTTCAATTAGTGAAGTGCTTGCTGTCCAACCATGTAAACCTAAATTTGATCTCTGAACCCACATAAAAATGCTGGGCATAATAATCTGTACATGGAATTATGCACTGGAAACAGGAGAATCCTGGGAGAATACCGGGCAGCCAGTTTAGCCAAATCAGTGATCACCAAGTATAGGCAGACCTTGTCTAAAAAAAAGGAAAGGAAGGAAGGAAGGAAGGAAGGAAGGAAGGAAGGAAGGAAGGGAAGGAAGGAAGGAAGGAAGGAAGAGTGTTTGAGGAAGACACATACATGTATATACATCTGATTTCTGACTGTTTGATAAGTGGGAAAAGGAAACACACTAGGAAACTGAGAATACAAGTGAATCCTGTAATGAAGCACCATTACCAAAGCAACTTGAAGAGGAAAGGTTTTATTTCACTCACAGTTCCATATCACTGTTCATTTTCAAAAGCAATAAGAACAGGAACTCAAGCTGGGCAGGAATGTGAAAGCATGAGCTGATGCAGAGGTCATGTAGGGTGTTTTTACTGGCCTTCTCTCCCTGGCTTGATCAGCTTGCTTTCTTAAAGAACCCAGAACCACCAGCCCCACCCACAGTGGACTGTACCCTCCCACAATCAATCAATCACTACTGAAATGCCATCCATACTGGCTTGAGGGTAACCCAATCTTATGGAGGCATTTTCTCAGTTAAGAAAATAGAGTTATCTCTAACATGACTATAGCTATGTCAAGTTGACATAAAACTAACTAGCACAACTGTCTTGTTTTTAGCTTCACACACAAATTTCTCACTGTTAAAACACCACCTTTTCTTTCTTAGTCATCGTCCCCAAGATCACACATTGATATTGACAATACAATATAAAACACTTTACAAACTTGGAAGTTCTACAGTCTTTAAAATCAAACATTTAAAAATCCAAACTCTTCAAAAAATCCACTCTTTTAAAATCCAAAGTCTTAAAATCCAATGTCTCTCAATTATGAACTCCTATAAAGTCAAAAATGAATTAATTTTTTTTATATCAAGAGGGAAGAATTGATCAAAATCTGAACAGAACAAACCAAATTCCAGATGCAGATAACTCAGTGCCAGTGTGCAGGGTCCACTCCAAATCTGAGCCCTTTTAGAGAAGGCTTTGGTCATTTCTCAGGCTCTGCCCTCTGTAGCACACACAGCTTGTCTTCTAGACTTGGCTCTAGTCTACTGTTCCTGCTGTTGTTGGTCATCTTATGGTACTGGTATTTCCAAAATATGGTGTCTACTACTGGACTGCACTTTCACCAGTAGCCTATCCTGTACTTTGGTTATGGTGCCAAGCCTTGGCTTCTCTTCATTGACCACTTCAATCCTGGAGTTCCAACTGCTACTGAGGCAGCACCCTTACCATTCTCCTACACTTGCCTCTCAGTGCCAGATATCCACTGCTCTCCATGACCCCTTATGCCTTCAAAACCATAACCTGAGTGACTTTTACACTACCAAGTCTGCTGGCATAAGGTACAACCATAGCTAACTCTAGAACACAGTTCCGTGCTCTTAGGAAACACTTCCCAGAAGATTTCAACTTAGTGATGATGGTGATCTCTAAATCACTAATTTCTTAGCTTCAGTTGACCAGTATTCATGATCCCAGCAAAGCAAACATTTTACTTTAGTGGTCCTGCTCTCTTGTTCAGCATTCTGCCCCAGCTAACCAAGCCACATATTCTCAACTCTAAATAGCAACATCCCTGGTAGAGTCTTTAAGGGGCTCTCAAAAAATTATTTTTTAAGCTTCACAAGCCAGGAGTCAGCATTGCTCTCAAGACTCCTTATCCTGTAAGCTCATGTAGCCAACTGACCTCTCAACACTCGATGGCTGTCCTAGTCCAAAGTTCCAAAGTCCTTCCAAAATTCTCTGCAAAGCAAGCAGCATGCTCATGTCTGTCGCAGTAATACCTTATAAATCTGGTATCAGTTTATCTTAGGGTAACTATTGCTGTGATGAAACAGCATAAAAAACAGAGTTTGGAGAGAAAAGGGTTTCTTTCATTCACAGTTCCATGTAACTGTTCATCATCAAGACCAGTGAGGGCAAGAGGAGCAGTAATCTGGAAGCATGAGCCGATGCACAGACCATGGGGAGTGCTCTGACTGGCTTGCTGCCCCTGGACTGCCTGCTTTTTTTACGGAACCACCAACTCTGGGGTGGCCCTACAATGGACTGGCCCTCTCACAATCAATCACTAAGAAAATGCCCTACCGACTTTCCTGCAGCCCAATTGTATGAAGACATATCCCAATTGAAAAGAAGACATCTCTTAACACAACTCTAGCTTGTGTCAAGATGTCAGAAAACGAGCCACTGCACTAAATAGATTTAATACTACTAATAAAAAAACATGAAATAAGAGTGTATTCTGCTTTATTTTGTGTGCCCTAATTTAGCACAATGAGATCTTGGATTTCTTTTCCATATTCTTTCATGGCTCACTTTGAGTTGTTTATGTATAATGTGCATTCTAAGATGTATTTTCCTTTTCGCATTCATCAGAGCATTCCTGAGCCTTTCTAATTTAGTCAGCCTGAATGTTTGTGTTGTGTTTCTTATGTCACAAATACCAGGAGGGACTAGAGATCAAAAAATAATATATATATATATATCAACTAACAGAATATACTCAGCTGCCCTGCCTTAATTTGTATTCTTAGGTTTCTTTTTAAATCACATAGCAGTTCCAACCAACCATATTAGGATCCCTCCTTAGGGTTTAATCATTTCACTCCTCCAATTTGAAGAATTGAACATTTCTATTTAAAATTAAGTCAGATAACCTAAACTCAAGACAATTATACATTCTTTCTTATATGTGGATTCTAGTCTGGTGTGTGTGTGTACATGTGTAAATGTGGGTAAAGCCTAAAAAATAAAAGTCCAGAGAGGGTAATAAGGAAGTTCTGAGGAAAGACAGAGGTTGCAAAAGAACACATGTCATAAAAAAAGGAAATGAGACTGATGGGGTGACAAGGTAGTATTGGGTAGCAGGGGTGGGGGAGATGAGAACCTTCTAAAATATACTGTGTTCCAAAGTGTCCTTAATGGTGGGCTGTACCAGTAGCTCAGGTGGTAGTGTTTGCCTAGCATGTACTAGGCTGTGAGTTTCTTCACCAGCACTATGCAAACCAAGCATGATGGTACATGCCTATAATCACAGCAGTAAAGAAGTGGAGGCAGGGGAATTGGGATTTTACAGTTGTGCTGATTACATAGCAGGTTTCAGGTCAGCCTGAGCTACAGAATGACTCAAAAAAAAATAAGACAAACAAATAAAGAAACAATAAAACCTTCCAGACTTGCCTTATGTGCTAGTTAAAAAACAAAAAGCTATAGTTTTCATTTACTTATTCTCTCATATTCTGCTTTCCCTTCTAAGCTTGTTCATGTGTACTCTGTCCTTCTGACCTTTCCTAACTATCATTGCCTCTTACAATCGTAGTCCTCTAAGTTGTCAAGTAACAAAATTTATAGAGATAAATTCTATGTCTGTTTGTCTCTCTGAGTCTCTCTCTCTCTCTCTCTCTCTCTCTCTCTCTCTCTCTCTCCGGTGTGTGTGTGTGTGTGTGTGTGTGTGTGTGTGAATGACATAGTTACCTAGTCAATTAATTGTAGAACTAATTGATTAAAAATAGAAATGAGACAGGTCATAAAAAAATTGGATAATTTTCAGGAGGAAAGAATGGAGCACAGCATTTTAGAAGAAGAGAAGGACTCTGAGCATCTGAGCATGTCCAGGTATATGGGAAGTCATCACAAGGCAAGAGTGTTCTTGTGAAAAGACAAAAGAAATTACTTACATTTTGATTGCTAGAATATGCTTTGTGTGCATAATGTATGTGTGGATGTATGCATATATCCGGGTGGATGTACTTGTGTATGTAACCTTCTATTACGCTCCATGTTTGTTTTTTCTAATTTATTTGTCTTAGGAACACCAATGCTTACTGATGTAATGGTGGCCAGAATTGTGGCAGTAACCAACCACTTTGTACTTGAGTTTAAAGTCCACACTTAATCACACTGAATCTGGAGCTCACTGATGCAGCTAACTTTGGAGATATTCCTAACTCCTTCTAGCACTGGCTTATAGACACCCACTTTATTTGACTTTTACTGGGTGCTTGGGATTTGAACACACATCCTCATTTTTCCTCAGTAAGTATTTTGCCTACTGAGCCATTAATTTTCTAAACCCTTGTAAGGTTTTCTGTTTTTATTTTTTAAAGGTTAATTATTGGTTCAATGTGTTAAAACATCCCATCTCTCCTCCCCCTTGCCTCCAAGAGAATCCCCTTCCCCCTTCCCTTCCCTAGGGCCTCAAGTCACTCCAGGATTAGGCATATTTTCTCCCATTGAGGCTAGACCAGGCAGACCTCTACTATAGATGTCCCAGGGACCTTGGAGCAGCCTGTGTATGCTCCTTGTTGGTGGCTCAGTCTCTGGGTCTTCTCTGGGGTCTGGATTGGTTGAGACTGCTGTTCTTCCCATGGGGTTACCCTCCCCTTCAGCTTCTTCAGTCCTTCCCATTATTCGATCATAAGAGTCTGTGACTTCAGTCCAATGGTTGGGTGTAAGTATTTGTATCTGTCTCAGTCAGCTGCTGGTAGGGCCTCTCAGAGAACAGCCATGTTAGGCTCCCACCTGTAAGCACATCATAGCATCAGTAATGGTATCAGCCCTTGGTGCACCCCCTGAGATGGATCCCAAGTTGGGCTAGTCATTGGACCATCTTTTCATCAGCCTATTCTCTATTTTTGTCCCTAGAGTTCTGTTAGACAGGAACAATTCTGGGTCCGAAATTTTGACTGTAGTTAGTAATCCATCTGTCAACTTGAGGCCTTGTCTATTAGAGGTGGACTCTTCAAGTTCCCTTTCCCCAGTGTTGGACATTTTGGCTAAGGACAGCCCCATTGAGTTCTAGAGGGTCTCTTCCCTCCATGCTCCACTACAAGTCCGCTTATTTCCATTCATTCTCTCAGCCCTCTGGGCTTCTCTCCTGTCACTCCCCCCCAATACCTGATTCTGTTCCCTTTTCCCCTCCCTTTTCCCTCTCTCACCCATTTCTCTCCCTCCCTCTGTGTCCTGTGATTACTTTCTCCCTCCTTCTAAGTGGGATTGAAACAACCTCACTTGGGCCTTTCTACTTGTTAAACTTCTTACAGTATGTGGGTTGTATGCTAGGAATTCTGTAATTTTTGGTTAATAACCACTTAACAGTGAGTACATACCATAGATGTCTTTTTGGGCCTGAGTTACCTCACTCCGGATGATATTTTCTAGTTCCATCCATTTTCCTGCAACATTCATGATATCCTCATTTTTAATAGCTGAGTAGTACTCTGTTGTGTAAATGAGGCACATTTTCTGTATCCATTATTTGGTTGAGGGACATCTGTTTATTATTTTTTTTTTCAGCTTCTGGCTATTACAAATAAGACTGCTATGAACATAGTAGAACATATAACCTGGTGATATGGTGGGGTGTCTTTTGGGTATATGCCCAAGAGTGGTCTAGCTGGATCTTCAGGTAGAACTAATTCCAACTTTCTGAGGAAACTCCAGATTGATTTCCAGAGTGGTTGAAACAGTTTGCAATCCCACCAGCAATGGAGGAATGTTCCTCTTTCTCCACATCCTTGCCAGCATGTGCTGTCACTTGAGTTTTTGTTCTTAGCCATTCTGATTGGGTATCAGGTGGAATCTCAGGGCTGTTTTGATTTTTTCCCCAATCTTTAGGTTGCCTATTTGTTCTCTTGATGGTGTCTTTTGCCTTATAGATGCTTTTCAGTTTCATGAGGTCCCATTTATCAATTGTTGATCCTAGAGCCTGAGCCATTGGTGTTCTGTTCAGGAAATTTCCCTTGTGCCAATGAGTTTGAGGCTCTTTCCCACTTTCTGTTAGATTCAGTGTATCTGGTATTTTGTTGAGGTTCTTGATCCACTTGGACTTGAGCTTTGTGCAAAATCAATTTGCATTCTTCCACATAAAGACCACCAGTTAGACCATACCATTTATTGAACATACTTTCTTTTTTTCCACTGTATGTCTTTGATTTTCTTGTCAAATTAAAGAGTCCATAGGTGTGTGGATTTATTTCTGCATTTTGCATTCTATTCTGTTGTGAAGGATGTTCTTTCTCTAATTTGTTTTTCATCCTCTTTATCATTTGTAAAAATGAAGGCTACTGATTTGAGTTAATTTTATATCCTGCTACTTTTCTGAAGTTGTTTATCAGCTGTAAGAGTTTTCTGGTGGATTTTTTGAGGTCGCTTATGCATACTATCATATCATCTGCAAATAGTGATACTTTGACTTCTTCTTTCAAAACTGTATCCCCTTGATTACCTTTTGCTAGCAAATTGCTCTAGCTACAACTTAAAGTTCTATATTGAATAGACAGGAAGAGAGCGGGCAACCTTGTCTTGTCCCTGATTTTAGTGGGGTTGCTTCCAGTACCTCTCTATTTAATTTGATGTTGGCTGTTGGTTTGCAGTATATTGCTTCTATTATGTGTAGGTATGTGCTAGTATTTCCTGACTTCCTGGAAGGCAGACAGGCAGTAGGGTTTGGAAGGATATCAGGCCAGATGATCTGACATGGGCGTGGAGAGGGGGAAGCAGACCAGAAGGGCACATTATTTCTTAATTCCACAACATATTTTCCTTTGAAGAAGTAAACTACTTCAGTCTATTATTTTAAAGGGCAAGAGTCTCTTATCTGCAGTTACCTATAGTTAATTGTAGTCTCATATTTTTAATAATTTTATAATTACACTTTTAAAATGTACCTAAGAAGAAAGGAATTAGAGTCAGTTATGCTTATATCCACTTGTACATTTTATTCAGATATTTTAAAAAATAACCAATTAAGTCTAAGATGTAGCTCAGTTTGTGTAGTGTCTAATATGCACATAGTCTGACTGTATAGGGGCAGTTATCACTGAGACCAGGTAGAGGTCAAAGAACAGCTTTCTGCTATCAGGTTTCTTCCACCACACTGTAGGTTGCCAGGCCCGGGGACAAGTGTGTTTCCTTTCTCTGTCTCTCTTCTCTCCTGTTCTTTTGTTTTCAGCTCTTTGTCTTTCTGAATGAATAGTGAAAGCTTCTGTTGTCCTGCTCAGAATGTGAGTCCTCTCTTTCTTCAGTACATCCACAGTACATTCAGTAGTTTTTACTACCACTTAGTAACTGTCATAGCTGTTAGATTGACTCTTACACTATTACAGTGCTTAGGTTCATGTGACCCTTTTTTTCTTTTGCTCATTATTTTAAAGGGCAAGAGTGATGATACCAAATCAGTATACACAGAGAACAGATTGATTCTGCTAATGTCTTATAATACTACTACAGGGCAAGTAGAAACAAACATAGTATATAGACTTCAGTGCTATCTGAAATCTCAGGCATCTACTGAGGACCTTGGAACATAACTTGTGGATTTAAAGGGGACCAAAATAATTATTCTTGTGTCCTTTTATTAGCTTTTCTGTTCATATCATGACATTATAGGATTTAGCCCGAACTTTCTATTTTTTCAAACCTAATTACATATGATAATTTTTTTCAGTAAATATAGCTAAATCAGTTTTTGTTTTCTAATATTCTGTTATATATACATAATCATGATCTCATCGTGACTATTATATCTTTATACATGTATGTAATGTGTATCATATACATTTATTCTCATTACTCTCTTTTTTTGTTGTTAAAACATGGTTTCATGTAGCCCAGGATAAGCTTCTTAATTTTTGGCACTGCAGATGTACAATACGATGCCCAGTTACCCAGTTTCTGTGATGCTGAAACTAATGTACTTCTAGCCCTAATCGGGTTGTTGTTGTTGTTGTTGTAATGGCAATAAAATGTACCATAATGTGGATATGGGCAAAACTTACTGTAATAGTCCCTTGCAATAAAAATTCGTTTTTTCTGTTTTTTTTTTTTTATATCTCAGATTGAAGAAACAGATGAAAGTGTATTAAATATTCTATTGCAGTGAACTTATGTTAATGGTGTAGCAAAGATTTTGGACAATCCAAAGAATTGAAATGGAAAGTTTGATTATGTTTTGTAATGTTGAGATTAACTGTTCCTAACTAATGCTATTTTCATTTTCTTTCTATATTAGGTTCCCCTTTTTATGAGGAATTTGAAAAAAACAACTTTTAGTACATAACTTAGTAGACATTGCAAATACTTTTCTACATTGATAATATTTTCATTTTCTTACGATTTCTTTTACTAGCTGAAATTTAAATATATATAAATGCATATATATATATATATATATAAAGGAAAACTGATGTATTATAAAGTAGCTCGTGAATATCTTACATCTAACTTAAGTAATGAGCATTTTAGTCTGTCTTTTCATGTGAAATTTCCATGTGTAGTTTTATGTGACATATTTTTAAAGATATACTAACACATTGTCACATACACTACTTTTTGTTATATATTATGATATCACCATCTTCCTTTACTAGAATACAAATCATATTCTGATGATTTAAATCAGCGTTTTTTTTTTTGTTTGTTTGTTTAAAATTTTGTTATCCTGAGTGCATATGCAGTAATTTTAAAACATGGTAAAGCTACTTGCTGAAATGTCATCTTGTATAGCATTTTGTCTTCTGTGAGTGTTGGATATATATTTCATGATTGATTAGAAATTTGAAAATTGTCCTCATTGTAGAAATATAAACTGCTATATGTAATTTCCCTTTCTTCTTAGTACTTATATACTTGCCTTTATTTCATTATTTATTATTGGTGAAAAGTCTTCCTGAATTCTTGTTTCTTAAAATCCTCACAAGGTAGTTTTTGTTTTGTTTTAACGCATTGTATTAGTAGCCAAACATGTGAGTGGCAGCACCTGGAAAAAAAAACAAGGTAAAACCTGAGTGGATAAATGCTTAAATTCTTGTGTTTAGTGTCAGTTCTTTCTTTAGCACTTACTGGGTGTGACTTTGAGCTAGCCACGTTTTGGGTTTTATTTGTAAATGGAAGATTATAGGTTTCATTTCCAGAATTATAGTGAGGAAGTATATGATATATTCCATAACTCTCCTGGATTGTTATAATAACCTCTATATGGACTCTCTTGCTTTTAATACAGCTGTCTTCCTAAAACACGATCTTGTCTTTATTGTACTTAAATTTGTATATAGATTCCCTAGCTCTTGGAAGTTAAGTTAGACTTTATAACTGAACCTTCTAGACCCTCCAAACCTGGCTTCAGTCTGTCTTTTGTTTTCAGTTTCAGGTACTCACAGATTTAGGTTACCTGTGTTTGGATATTCCTAAATCTGTCTAGCTATTTGTATGCCATCTTGGTTTTACTTTATATCATATCCTTTATGGGAAATATGCTCCCAAACCTATAGACACATGAACCCAGCTGTCCAGTCCTTTGTCTTTACTCACATATTCTGCTTGAAAAAAGCCCATCTTCTTTCCTGTAGCTCTAAAACATATTTAGTTTCTTCAAGATCCAATTTAAAAGTGAAAATAAAATTTAAATGAATAAAACCTTCCAAAACCGATTTTTAAATGTCACTCATTGTGCCTTGTGCTCTATATCAAATTTATTTCACCAATTAAAAAATTGCATGTATAATTGCAGACCATGACACATGGTCCTTGATATGACCAGCCAGTTTTGTCATTCTTTAATAACTAGCACAGAAAAATAACAAAAGAGAACAGTAAGTATAAAAGGTTTTGGTCAATAAAATGAGAATGAGTTGATTGTAATCTCGTTGGAATTTTACTGGATCGTATTGATTCTTTCACTAGGCCTATGTTTTTTCACCAGCCCAGTTGTTCTTATTCACTGAGCAAATTATAGGGACACCCTAGCAATTTCATTTAAAGCAGATCTCTTCCACTCTATCGACTTTATAAAGAATATACTTAAAGAATTGCTTTCATATTTTTTTTTGTCAGTTACCAGGAAGCTTAACTGGTTGTAACTTATGGACTAGATCACACTAATCATCCGTCACATGATAATGTAGTACTTAAAATGATAAACACACACAAAGAATACACTAACAGTGTCACACTAAGATTAGGCTACAATTTCAATAGTATAGTCATTAACTAATAATGAGCCTCTTTGATGTCTCTGATTTATCATATTTTTAAAATGAAATGCCTAATAGTTTCTAAAAATATTATAAAAACGGTATTTAAGAAAGAAATGGGTCATTCATTTTAAATATTTTGCAAGTCATTTTTCTTTCACCAATGAACTAGATTATGGGCACAATAAAAAAAATGGGTTTAAATAACAGGATACAATTGTCAAAGCTAAAATTAAATATAGTAGCAAATTTTTGTGATTAAAAAATGTACTGTATTAAGAAGAGATGACACATTATAAAAATCATGGTTTAATTTTTCTGAAAACAATACAGGCAGGATTGCCTATTGTTCACCATACTATTTTTAGAAAATGCAGACTGAATCATTTTAAAATGGCTGTGTAAAATTTCATGTATCTAAAAAAATAATAGGTAAAGGTTCAGTTATCAAATCTGTCATGTGTTAATAACCAATTACATCCCTAGAACACAGCAGAGTTGCTCTGTTCTGCCTAAAAGTTAAAGCAATGTTATTTATAAAATACCCATGAAGTATAGAAAAAAATCGGTTCCTTTTTTTTTTTTTTCAAAGTAGAACCATCAGGTACCCATTAACTTTAAAGCACTTTGGATGCTAAGTGAAAATACATTTGATAGTAGTTGCTGATAATAAAGGCCATGGTGGTCAATAGTAATGTAAAAGGTGAGGACATTTCTTGAATTTGTCAGTTTCTGTTGGTGTTTCTTTTAAGGGTCCTCTAGAACATCGATTTTCACACTATTATTGCCCCAAATGCAAAACAACCCAAGTCCCCCTACTTCACTATTTTAGCCAGTTCCGGAGTTGGTAACTTGCTATCTATTTCATTCATAGTATTTTTGCCTTGACTGTAGTATGTGCCTTGAATTTTTTGAGAAACCTATAATCTTGCTAACAGTGTGGTTTGCTTGGGGGTTCCCTTTGGTCAAGAGCTCAATTAGCTGTAGCCCAGTCTTAGTACTGGAATCGTCATTAGGTGACAGTGTCTTCCCCCATTAATTTGCAATTTCATTCATATAGCCTACATATACATACATATGTATATGCATATATTTAAAAAACTTTTTCTGTTTCTATACAATCCCTCAACTGCACCTTAATTTTTGCTATCTGTCCCTATATTCCCTCCCTTGTCCTGCCTTATCCTCCCTGTACATGCCTGGTCCTCCGTTCCACCCACTGACAATCCAGTTGTAACTAACTAACTGTTCTATTTCTCTTTCCTAGGGAGATCTATCTACCCCACCCCCAACCCCTCAGTCCTTACACTATACCTAACCTCTGTGGTTTTGTGGATTATCTAGCTTGACTATCATTAATTGAGTTAGCAGCTAATATCCACCCACGTATAAGTGAATACATACCATATTCTGTTTTCTACAGGTGATGATTCTTTTTTCTATTTTTGGTAATTTACCCACAACTTCATGCTGTCATTTTTTTAATGGCTGGATAATACTTCATTGTGTAAATGTACATTATCTTTATTCATTCTTCTTTTGTGGGACATCTAAGTTGTTTCCAGTGTCAGGTGTTATTGTAAAGCAGCAGTGAACATAGTTGAGTAAGTGTTTATGTGGTAAGATGAAAGTTATGTGCCTTTGGTTACCCTGCTTGGCTAACATTACCACAACGTATTTTATATTATTGAAGGCTATTGTGAAATGTGTTGTTTTCTTGATTTCTCTCTCAATCCATTTGCAATTTATGTATAGGAGGGCTTCTGATGTTTATGAGTTAATTTTATATCTCACTACTTTGCTGAAAGTGTTTATCACTTGTAAGAGTTTTCTGGTTGAATTTTTAAGTTATGTATATTATCATAGATACATTAACTTCTTCTTCCAATTTGTACCTTTTTGATTTCATTGAGTGTCTGCTTGCTCTGCAACACTCCAATTCAGTATTTCAAGTACATATCGAAAAGTATGAAGTGAAAGGACAACTTATCTTGCTCATAATTTTAGTGGAATTGCTTTGAATTTTTTCTCTATTTAATTTGGTGTTGGCTTTGGGCTTGCTGTAAATTGTCTTATTATGTTTGTGTATGTCACTTGTATCCCTAATCTCTCCAGGGCTTTTATTCATGAAGACTGTTGGATTTTATTAAAGCTTTTCTGTCATCTAATGTCATAACTGTGTGCTTTTGTCTTTCAGTTTTTTTATATGGTGAATTATATTTATTGATTTATGTATGTTTAACTGTCTGTATCTCTGGGTGAAGCTACTTGATAATGATTAATGTTCTCTTAGATATGTTTTTTGATTCAGTTTGGAATATTTTTTAAGAATTTATATATCTGTGTTTTTTAATTTTCTTTTTCTGTTTTTATGTGTTTTGGATATCAGGATAACTGTTCCTAATGAAATGAATTGGTAGTGTTCTTTTTATTTCTATTTTGTGGAATAATTTGAGTTGTATTGGCACTCTTTTTCTTTCTTGCTCTCTTTCTTGGAGACTTTTAGTGACTGCTTCTGTTTTACTAAGGACTATAGATCTATTAAAATTTTTATCTAATTGATAAAAATTGATTTTATCTAACTGATTTAATTTTGGTAAATGATTTATATTGATTAAATTATCCATTTCAATAATCCATTTCTTTTAGCTATTCCAGTTTTTTTGGAGTAAAGTGTTTAAAGTATGTCTTTATGATTCTGTGAATTTCCTCACTGTCTGTTGTTACGTCTCCTTTTCTTTTATGATTTTGTTATTTTAGATATTTTCTCTTTACCTTTAGTTAATTGATATAAGGGTTTGTCAGTCTTACTGATTTTCTCAAAGAACCAACTCTTTGTTTCATTGATTCTTTGTATTGTTTTATTGCTTTTGTTTTATTGATTTCAACCCTGATTTTTATTATTTTTGTTGTTTATTCCTCTTGTGTATGCTTCCTTCTTTTTGTGTGCTATTTTGTTCTTTTGGGTGTGCTATTAAGTTACTAATATCAGATATCTAAATCTCTCTCTCTCTCTCTCTCTCTCTCTCTCTCTCTCTCTCCTTCCTCTCTCTCTTTTTAAATTTTTGTACTGCTATGAACTTGCCTCTTAGAACTGCCTTTGTCTTGTCTCAGTAATTTGGATATGTTGCATATTCATTTTCTTTCAATTCTAGACCATCTTTAATTTCTGTTTTAATTTTTGTCTTGGCCTATTTTTCATTTTGTAGTGAGTTTTTCAGTTTCCATGAGTTTGTAGACTTTCTATTGTTGAAATCCAGCATTAATCTGCTTTTGTCTGATTCTGTACAGGGTATTATGTCAGTTTTTTCATTTACATTTATTGAGACTTGCTTTGTGCCCAAGTGTGTGGTCAGTTTTGGAGAAAGTTCCAACAGGTTCTAAGAAGAAGGTATATTCTTGTATGTTTGGGTAAAATTTTCTGTGGATATCTACCCATTGGTTTATGGTGTCAGTTAGCTCCAGCATTTCTGTTTACTTTTTGTTTGGATGACCTTCATACTAGTGTTTGAGGTTAATATGTGATTTAAGCTGTAGTAGTGTTTCTTTTATGAACTTGAATACACTTGTTTGGGATCAGATGTTAAAAGTTGCAATGTCTTCTTGGTGAACTTCTTTCTTTCATGATTATGTACTGTCTTACCCTCTCTCTTCTTTTGTTTTCAAGTCTATTTGTTAGATATTAAAATTTTTAGGTGTGGTTTTTGGTTGCATTAAAAGGATGGCTCCTGTTTTTACATCCATTCTGTTAGTGTCTTCTGGCAGGATTGGACCATTGATGTTGAGAGGCATCAATGAATAGTTTTGTTGATGTCTGTTATTTTGTTGTTTTGGCATGTGATTACTGTCATTTTGTTGTTGCGGTTGTTATTTTTTGGTAGTTTGGTGGTGGTGTTTGTGTATGTCTGTACGTATGTTAAGAAGTAGGTGTGAGTCACTCTTTTACTTATTCAAACTTCGTATATGAATCTAAAATTATCCTAAATGTGCTTTACTAATTAAAAATATATAAAAAGCAGTGAGTAGAAACATGTTTTAAGGTTTTCTTCAAACTAACAAAAATTCAGTATATAGAGACATTTGTATATACACATACACAATATATATGTATATGCATCTACATATTTGTGAGTGTGTGTATGTGTATATTACTAGAATTTGGAAACATTTTTAAAATATCACCTTAAACAGCATTAATTCTTTTAACCTATATGAGCAGTTTATAACTCATAAACTTGTATATGTTTGTCTATATTATATATTTTAAGTAAACATAAAGTAATATATTCCCTATGGCCTTTTCAAGCATCCTTAGTGTTATTTACCTCTGTTCCTTCCCTTTCTCTCTGTGTTGCCTCCCTTCCCACTTCTCAGTTAAAGTCTGCTGCTCCAGTTTTTGCCACTTTCCCCTTCATAGCCCTTGTGTTCTTCTCTCTCCTTATTGAAAGTTCCTCTATTCCCCCAAAAGGTCTATTATATTTCCCTGGATTCTGAAGTTGTTCTAGATTATATATGTCTATCTAAAGATTTGTATCCAATAAGAGGGAATGGCATTCATCTTTCAGGTTCTGTGTTATCTCAGTACAACTTTTTCTAGGTCCTTTTTTATCTGCAATTTTCATGATTTCATTTTTCTGTGTAGGTAAGTGGAATTTCATTGCATGTATGTACTTCGTTTTTATTGTTCAGTCATCAATTGAAGGACATTTAGGCCTTTTCCATTTCCTAGATACTGTGACTAGAACAGGGAACACAGCTACAGCAGATATCTGTGAAGCAGGATAGTAAATTCGTTTATATAGGTCAAGGGGTGGTATATGTGACTCATATGGTAGATTTACTTTCTTTCTGATAATTCTCCACACTGATTTTCCTTGAGGTGGCATACAGAGAAAAGAACATTTTGAACAAGTGGTACTGGGAAAACTGGATCTCCATGTGTAGAAGAATGAAGTAAAACCTGTATCTATCATTCTGTTACAAAAATAAAACAAAGCAAAACAAAAACCTCCAGACGGCTGTAAGACCTTATGTGAACCTTAAAGTGCTGATATTACTAGAAGAAAACATAAGTAGTACCCTAGAAAATATAGATGTGTAGGGAAGTACTTTTGGAATAGAACTCCATTCACTGGAATTAAGGCAACAACTCCAAAATGGCACCTCAAAAAACTGAAAAGTTGGTGCGACAAAAGAGACAAATGAAGATCAAGTCCACAGAGTAGGCAAGAACTTTGCCAGCAGCACATCATAAAGAAGATTAATATTCATAATGTAAAAATAAATAATAATTGTAAAATACATATGCAAGTAATTAGATGACCAGGTTGGAAGTGGGCTTTGATTTGAATAGACAGTTCTCAGAAGGAAGAAATAGAAATGGCCACAACATATCTCAGAAAATGTTGAACATCCAAAGTGATTAGGGAAAAGCAGTTTAAAAGTACTTTGAGATTGCATCTTACTTCTATAAGAATAGCCTGATCAATAAAACAGCTGACAAAAGCTGACGGAGACGTGAGGGGAGGAGAACTCTGATTCACTGTTTGATCAGTGCTGGTAGGCAATATGGACAGTTCTTTCATTCTATTGCTACTTTCCTCGAGTTCAGTAGCTCTGTTAACACCGCTTCCTAGAACCGTTGGGTATGTCTTTTGCCCAATAAAATGGCCAGGATTTGAGCTCTCTGTATTGAGATCATTGAGGAATTGCCCTCAGTGTCTTAGCTGCTATCCAGGTCATGTGGTTTTCCTTGTCATGCCTCACCAGACTAGCAGTGCTTCAGTGCACTCTCTAAATGTCTTTTTCCAACACTGCCTTGAACATTTATTGAATATTTTAGGACAGAAGAGAGCTAATAGCACAGAACAATGCAAGGTGTAATATTGACCTCTTTCCATCACTGTTCTTAAACATTTTTAGCATCCCTGCCACTAAAATTTTTACTTGATGCTTTTGACCTACCTTGCTTTACAAAAAGTAGAATTTGGTAATTTAAAGTCTTCAATAGAAGTAAAGTTATTGGTTTTGTTTGTTTTATTTGTTTGTTTTTTGTTGTTGATGCATCATGAGAAAACTAGATTCTGAAGAAAGAAATAGAAAATAAACAGAATTCCCTAAAGGAATCCTTATACTTAAAGGTGATTTTTAAAGGATGTTTCTGTTAATAAAGATTAGGAAAGGGATATTCAGTTTTCTAAGCATTCATGGTTGATATGTCTGTTAAGGTTTTTGAAAATGTGAGGGTTTAAAAACAAAATGTTCACTTACCATGCCTTTCCCCTAATTTTTATTAAAATGAACCTAATTTTTCTAATCAGGTTTATTTAGGGATATTGTTAGACATGTAAAAAGACTAAACCAGCCCATTACATTTACTATTTATGATGTGACTTAATTTTATCATGTACTTTTATTTTAAAAATTGCTATATAATTTTTAGATGTACAGAAAAGCTAAACCTTTAAGTAAAATTGTAAGATTCATATTTTATGTTACCACTAATTATAATTAATTCATTATGATGCATGAAATGACTGCAAGAAAATATTTTAAAATCACAGAAGCTTATATATGGTTTACATATATATATTTCTATTTTCAACTTAAATATATTGTTTATTGGATATTAAATTGTAAGTAGGATAAATCTTGGTTTCAAGTACATTTAACAGTGAAATGTTTGTTTTATTCATTTATCTACTTAAGATTAATTTTGAATTTTAAACTTACTTTCCATTATAGTATGTTTATATTGTTAACTTACACAAGAAAATAATTTATTACATTGTTCATGTAGTAGAATTGATTCTCCTTAGGGCTGGAGAGAGATCTGTCATAAAATGCTTCTTATATAAGGATGAAGATTTGAGTTCCAACCCTCAGCTCCCATATACAAGTTGGGTATGGTGGGGCATGCCTGTAATTCCAGCACCTGAAGACAGGAACAGGGGGATCCAGGGGCTTACTGGCCAGCCAGCTGATACCAATCAGTATACAACAGGTTTAGTGAGGGAGTCCCATCTCAAGAAAATAACAATTACAATGAGTTAAAGAGTAATTTCGGAAGACACCTGATTTCAGACTGTAGCGTCCACACACATTTGCACACTCACCCATCTATATTCATGCACACGCATACATACACAAACACACAAACAAATGTGCATTCAGAGAGACACATATTCAAGCATGCAAGATGGAATCTTTAACCAGTTCTTTTACTGGTAAAATGGATTATCTTGAATTAAGGTTACTTCTTGTCATTTTCTTATCTGTATCATTTTTAAATTTAGATACTCCAAAAAGAAACAATATTCAAGTCAGAAAATAATCTGGGAATGTATAGTCTGACTATTTATTTAGGACTTGCATCATCTCCCTGCATTGACTTGAACAACAGAGAAAAACTTGTGTTAGAGAGGGATAGTTAAGTCTCTGTATGAAAGAGCCGTAGTCAGAAATGGACAGTTTCTCTTCAAGGGAGCCTCCAGGTTTTCTCTTAAATATTCAGTTTTTAAAATCCCAAAACAAATTTAATCCAGGTTAAAATTAGAACCCAAATACATTGTTTTCTTGATTTTATTTATTTCCTGTATTCTAAATGAGTATCTTATTTTATTTGTTATTTAAATAGCAAGACTTTAAATTTATATTGGCTTTGTGGTTTTTTTAATGCATAAAATACATCATATTAATGAGGTAGAGGTAAAGGAAATTTAACGGTAGGTTAGACACATATTTGGGGTTTGGTGGTGAATTGTAGTATCTAGGAAATGATTCGTTATAACTTGGGCACAAAGGAATGTTACTTCCAAGTATCTCTGGATTGGAAATTATAATTGTTGAATTAGATTCTTGATCGCAGACTCTGCTCTCTATATTTGCTGTGTCCATCAGTTCTTATAAGACCTGTGAGATGTGCATATCTTTTAGATATGAGTGATCTGTGCTATAGAAGTAGCAAATAATGTGAAATTTAATTAATCAAAGTATATATTAAAAGTTCCTGTGTGAATTGTTATATATTAAAACTTCTCTTCCACAGAACAGCTTTGTAATGTTTGACAGGTCTGCTGGCTTTCATTTGTGTTCCTACTCACTATGTTCCTGTCACATTTTTGGTGCTTTTTATATTGATATCTTTTAATCCCATGGCAACAATCTCTATGATACAGATAGGAATCAGAAATTAATTTTATTTCTAGTCCATGAGGAAATGGAGAATTATTAAGTGTGGTCAAAGTGGATATTGAATATAAGTCATCTTAACTATCAAGCCCATGCATTTGTCATGAGGCATACTAGCCCATTGCACTGTACTGACTCAACAGATATGTCTCAGCCACACACAACAGATACGTTTTCCACCACTACACCTAGTGCAAGATGCAGGACACATTCATAGTTTCTGATTCATGTGTTGGTGAAACTCTTTGAAAATATTATTTTCTATATTAATTCCAATGGGAGCTTACTAGATACAAATGGAATAAATGCTAGATTAAAACATACTTTTTGATTTCAAATACTGTAGCCTTTTCTCTTGACATGTTAGAGCTGAAGATAAGTTATACTGCTTGTTCTAGCATCTAGAGAGATTAAAAATATTAGATAGAAGTTAGTATGAAGCCGGGTGGTGGTGGCGCACGCCTTTAATCACAGCACTTGGGAGGCAGAGGCAGGATATTCTGAGTTTGAGGCCAGCCTGGTCTACAGAGTGAGTTCCAGGACAGCCAGGGCTATACAGAGAAACCCTGTCTCGAAAAACCAAAAAAAAAAAAAAAAGAAGTTAGTATGAAAGGAAATATTAGAAGTATTTTTGGTTTGACCACAGTTAAAGACCAACTTGGATTTAATTGAAGCTTTAAAACGGATTTTCATGATTTGTTATGCATGTATTTGCAAAGGACCATCATAAATAATTACAAAATCTTTTTCAGTTTTCTGTTAGTCTCCATTACTTTGCACATAATTAGGAGTGAAATATACTTACATTATAAATGTTTACTTCCTCTAGAATATGCGTTATCAGCATGGCTTACTGTTCAAACAAAGTATTCATTCAGAGTCCTCATTGCTTACAGCTCTTCACTTAGGGCTTAAGGTACTGAAAAAAATGTAGCACAGGATTTGCTATTTGTAGAGTCCTGTTCTCGTTGTTGCTTCTCATATGTTCAGTGCAGCCTTCCTCTTAGCATTGTTTCACAGTGTATTCTTTTCCTTGTGTAGCTTTGTTTGTTTTCTGGGTCTGTGGTTGAGTTTGGCATGGCAGCTCTCCTCAGCATGCTTTATTTCTCTGTGTGCCTCTTTTCACTTTCTTTTTCTCAATGGAACTTAGAAGCATTAAACACATCTTTTATAGCAGTTAAATTAAAAAATGAACATTTTATGTTGTGACTATTTAGCAATTTTGTGTTATCTATACAGCTCTAAATATTTGAAAGAAATGGTAAATTTTGTTTCTACGTAGTCAGAAAAAAAGTGTTACTTCTAACCTCTAAACCCTTAAGATTTCTCCTACCAAAATCAAGGCACAAAGTTAGCAAATACTATTAGCCATGCATTTCTAATTCAGTCTTTATGAGAGGAAGCCAAGTGTAAAGATGAGGGATAGTTGTATATTTCCTTGAGTATTGTAAAACTGCCATTCTCGGTAATGAAAACAGCACACAGCTATTTTTCAAAATAGTAATTAATAACACATATTTTCCTTTATATTTAAGTTCTCTTTCATAGAATAGATTGATTTTGACAATCAGAACTATTACCAATAATACAAGAGGAGGCAACTCAGTGTTCATAAGATGAAATATTCCCTTGTAATCAGTGAGAACCTGCCCAAGATAATGGCATTTAGGGTGAGGATTTCTATCTCTTTGTTATTTGAATCTACTGTGGTATTATTAGTATGTTTCATAAGACGTAGTTCAGAGCTGCTATGATCTTTAAATGTTAATGCTCTTTTCTTATCACTTTACTGTGTAGATACCCTTCATGAGACCCAACTCTGCCACAGCTCATCCTCGGAGGCAATCCCGGAAACCTCTTTTATAAGTGTGATTTTAAAAATGTGGATAAAACTCTCAATAGAGCATATAAACTAAGGAGAACAGCTATCTTGTCCTTCCCATGAGCTTATCACTGCAAAAAGTGCTTTTGCTTGTCAAGTTTGGATAGAATGTAATTGATTGGTTTATTATATGGGTAGACAAGGCAGTTAATTTGCCTGTGTGGATTTTTTCCCTTTTTCTATTTTTCTTCTCTTCTCTCTCTCTCTCTCTCTCTCTCTCTCTCTCTCTCTCTCTCTCTTTCCTCTTTCTCTCTGTTAAAATATTCAGAAAACTTGGTGTATGCATTATTAAAAACAATAGTGGTAATGTCTTGTCAGAATTATATTAGTAGGTAAATGTCTTCCCTCTTGTTTCTTCGGCAAAAGACAATACAGTATTTGGACTGAAAACTAAAGGAAGCCAGTGGGACTTACCTGCTCTGTGCTTCCCTGTTACTGAATGATTATCTGTTATTTGTTTATAAAAAGGACAATGCTTTCCACTGATCTGCAAGTCTGTATCACCTCATTTACTACGTGTATTCACACAGGAGAAAAACTCTAGACTCATACTTAATGCTATTTCTATTCGTGTATTCAGCAAAAGTGAAAGACTGGTGAAGACTACAACTCTTTGAGCACTGTGGAAGCACTTGATATCAGCACGGACATTTTATAACTAGAATTTAAACTCAAGAATGAGCATAGTATCTGTTTTAATCTTTAGGTTTTTTTTTTTCAGAAATAATCCAAATTTATTCCTTATTGTTTTATTTAATATGAACTTGCTGTGTTCCATATAATTTTACTTTTTGAACTTAAATGTGAAGCTATGACATGAGGGAAGTACAGAGTTTATTGAGTATGCAGCCTGCCTGCTGAAAGATCTCCACCAGCCCCTGTGTCTTCCCAGAGGTTCACAGAGTTTACATTTGAGCCTCACGCTTTACTGATCCAGTTTTAAGTCAACGGCAAAAATTCTTTGAATATTGCGTCACTTAATCTTGAACTGATTTAGAAGAGTCTGCTGTAATTGAAATGCACATATACATGTAAATTGTCAAATTGTCTCTTGAAATTCCATTGTTTATCATTGTCGGTTTGGATCTTTTCAAGTATAAGGGCATTTGGAATAGTTTAACCTTTAGGATTAGAATAGCAAATTCTGTAGATAGTATATGTAAGCGTAAAGCTGGTGTTTCTAGTAACCTGTAGTTATAGGAACCATATGATTGGCTAAAATGTTTAGTAAAATTAAACATGTATAATGTATAAGGATACTTGTAATTTATTGATCTTATTGCACTGGAAAAAATACTCATAATCCTTAGGAAAAGCAGTATACTTTCTTTGAGTATTAAGGAAGAATCAATTGACATTACTTAGAGAATTCCAGCAAAGTTGAAGAGAAATGAGAGTGGATGCTTACCATTTTTCAAATGAGCTATGCTTTAGTCCAGTTGTCTTTTAGCATAAGGTAAGAAAACTAATGGATAATTTTTAACTTAGGGTTTCTTTTACTCTCTGATGGGTTTCTGATTTGGTTCTGCATGGTTGTAGTGGCAGTGTTAACCAAAACCCTTCCACACTGGTTATAGTTAGAGCAGTGCAATTGTCAGTCTTCATCATTCAGTTTTTAGTAGTAGATTATACTCTTCCAATTTGGTAAAAGATCCATGTTTGTCACATGTTATAGATATAAACTGCACAGTTCCTACATGATATATTCTTAAAAGTCACTCTCAGAACAGAATGGAGCATTTCTTTTAATAGTCTCCTAAATGAAGTACAAAAATTAACTTTTGCCCATTATTGGTGTTTTGCTGTTCAAGAGGAAAATTAATGTTTATCTGAGAAACATTTCTAAGTAATTTATATCTTATAAACTATACATAAAAGAATGACACTCAGGTATTTGACCGTTATTTCCTGCAGGATAAGAAACGGAAAAATATTAAATGTCAGGAAGGGATTGATATTTTAAGGGAGAGTGCTTAATTGGTAAAGTGCCATATTAGTATCAGTACTTACCCATGTGAAAAGCTGGTACAGGCTTATAACCCTAGTAATGCAAAACACAGACAGAGGATCTCTGTGATTGACTGGTCAGCCACCCTACAGATTTGGCAAATACTAGGCCAATGAAAGACCATATATCAAAAAATGTGGTGGAAGATTTCTGAAGCTGTATGGCAGACCAACACATGCACACTCACAAGCATGCACTCGTGTACACACACACACACACAACACACACGATATTACCTCCCCTAACACATAATATTGGGAAAGAAATTAAGTGCCTCTGAATTACAATATGGCTGATATGATAGTAATATATCAGAGACACAGGGAGAATTTTTTGAGATCAGTTGGCTACTATCTTCTCCTTATTCTCTGGCTCCACTAAATGTTCTCTTCGTGGCTTTCTGGAGTTTCTAATTCTGTAGGTCTATGATGAAACTCAAAAATCTGAGTTTGTAGTAGGTTTCAAATATTGTTGATTTAGCTGGTCAAGGACAATTCTTTATACAATTTATATTATTTATATAAACAATTTATATAGAGTTATTTGTTTAAAATAATCATTGATTTATTCAGTGTTGATTAATAATGAGTGTGAGTTTAATGCCTTTAAGGGGCTCTTCGATTTCTCAAAAGATTTGTTTCTCGACAGAGGGTTTGTAGAAAAGTAGTGTCTTCTGAAACACATAAAGTACAACTTCTTTAATTAAATTCATTTAAACATTTATTTCACTATAGAGAAACACTGCTTGCCAAAAATGCATAGAATTATGTATATGAAAACAATATTTAGCCTTAGTGTGTATTGAGTTTATGTTTAGATATTTATGCATCAATTATGTATCACCACATCTTGTGTTTCTTGAATGTGTATGTGAAACCATATATGACATAAAAATAGGTTTCTGACAAATAATGTTCACATTTGTTAACTTACTTTCCTGTTTATGCAACAGTGAAATACATTTTAAGCACTCAGATTTACAAACTGTAAACACACACACACACACACGCACACACAGAAATACATACACACCCCTCATTAAGTATGTTTTACTTGACTCACAGTTGAAATATTTCACCAAAATCTATTTAAAATTCAGAAGGATTCTGCAACAGATTGGATTAACATTTTCTGAGACTTTTCAGTTTTCTGAAATTGTTTTTGACTATTGAAACTTGTTTTAAGAGACTTCCTCAAGACATATAAAGTTATAACAAGACATATGAAGGCAGAATTTATATCTGCCTGAGTCACTATTTTGTAAATTTATATATTTGTAAGGAATGTGAATGGAGATGGGATTTACAAGTGGTTCTTTATAGAAAAAAAAATGTAGGCTCTTTCCTGTAGTGTAGTGATCACCTCAAGATGCTCTGTAAGCCTGTCAGTAAGACCACTGTTCAGGTACATAGGATGTAATGAAATTGAATGTTCATGCTGGGCTTGATAAATAAAATGAGAATGACCTCCTAGCCATTATCTCATTTATCTGATTTACATTGTAAAATCAGAATCTACACTATTGATTGGAGTATAATTAGTTAATTATGAACAGGAAAATGCAAAGTTATGTGGAGCTTGAACACAGCAGGTTGTAGTGCTAAAAAACTTTTCAAGGGCATGAGCAGATGGAGATCAGCTTATTACAGAACAAAGCAGACGTGTTTCAGGTAGGGAAATGTCTAATCATTTTCTCATGCTGTGAAGAGATACTTGACCTTATTGGGTATTGTCATAGGATTTGCCTTGTTTCACGTTCTGGGTTTCATTGTTGTTTTTGTTTTGTTGTGTTTTCTTATTTCACTTTTAAAGTTGCAAGCTTTCTGTGGTGGATGTAAATAATGAATTGATTCCACTCTTTAGGTGGGCTTGGGTTTGGCTTTTCCCAAATAGTGTTTCATATCACATACCCATCTGTAATGAGAAATTTTACACTATCCTACCACCCACTCATTCACTGTCGCCTGTGAGAGAAATCCCAGTAGCGTTAAAAAAATAGGTTCAGGTGCTCCACATTGGTCTGATGTTTGTGAAATATGACTTAAAACAAGTTTCTAATTAATTTGTATAGAAAATGGTTATGTAGGTGGTGGCTTGCACTAAAATTGTTACCTGTTACAAGGATTAAAATATTTTACTTATAAGTGTTATACCATTGATAGAATGTAGAGTTTTATGACAATTCATATTATTTAAAAATTTTTAATGGACCTCAGTATATATTTATTCTACATAGTAAGACATTTGATTGAAATGACTGATCAGTGTTCACTGCAATAACTTATTACAGCTTGTTGCTGAAATTGTATTTGAATTGCTAGTAAGGTTTTATTTAAGCATTGTTGATTATCAAGACCATTCAAAGGAAAGTGAGAAGAGCTCCAGATGCTCATGTTTCTCGGTGAGAAGAGCAGTGTTCTTTAGTTTCAGAGACAGCTTCTTTATTCATCATTGTACAGGGAATACTGACTATTGTGCTCCATTCAGGTAACAGAATATCTACAGTCATCAACACCAATATGACCATAAAACAGTACGTCCCTTTTAAAGTCTAAGCCTCAGATTCTGCTTCTTTCTAAAGGCCAGTTTATCATGTCGTCATAATCTGTTTGCTTACGAGGTACACTCCCTAGTTGGTTTTTTGTTTGTTTGTTTTTAAAGGAATTACTTAGTGTATGCCACAAATAAGCTTATTATTGTTGGAAATTAAGAAAGCTAAGGAAACCTTTTGAGCAATGCTTCTCAACCTTGCTAAGGCTGCGACCTTTCATACAGTTCCTCTCATTGTGGTAAGCACCAATCATAAAATTATTTTTGTCACTCTTTCATAACTGTAATTTAGCTAGGGTTATGAATTGTGATGTAAATATCTGTGTTTTCTGACAGTGTTCGGCAAACCTGGGGGTGGGGTGGACCTGAAGGGGTCGCAGTCCACAGGCTGAGAACCACTATTCTAGCACCTTGACTTTTTTGCCTTTAGGCATAAGAGAAAATTTTGAGTTAGATATGTTTGCTTATTTCCATGTTGTCAGTAGTCACTCAACACCCAGTTTAATGCTTGTTGTGTGGATCATAGCACATAGGAAGATCAATCATTTTTCTCTTCTTCTCTAGGGTGCTGTACTTAATCATAACGCTAAGTAAATATTTTATTAAAAATAGAGCTGCACTTATGTAGTCTCTACATTTTCCTAAATCAGCGTGTAAAATACCACAGAGAACTTGTCTGTCATTTGTGTTTGTATCAAATATTAATGTAGTGTGTAGGAAGTTGCACTTGTTAGGTACTTATTGGTCAGACTTTGTTTACCCTAAAAATAGAGTTTGTTTCATTTCTATACTACAAATTTTAGGATTCTCTGTAGTCTAATGTGCACAGTATTTATTAAATACACTCTTTAGTCATCAAGTTTAGTTTTTATTTAAAGACATGTTCTTCATACGCTAAATTTATATTCTCTTCATGGTTAAGGTATTGCCTTTCACTATAATGTGCTATTGGTATAACAATGTTTTTTTACATCAACGTTTGTTTCATTTAATAAACTATGTTGTGTTCTATCACAATACTTTTTTGAGTCAGTGACTTCTTTAGAAAACTTAAAACATTTTAATCATTTGTTTTAACAAATTGTGTTACTGTATTGGTACAATTAAAATGTTTTCAAGTACTTATTAGGAATAGTAACTAAGTAAAATTAATCAGTGACTTTTTTACTCTATTATAGTTTTCAGGGTATATCCTCATGCAAGACTTAGTTTTTGAGTTTTAAAAATATTTAAAAGTTTTTCTCTGTAGCCACAATTTTCTAGTTGCTAAGTTTTGATAAAATTTTCACAGTGGTGTGTTTACATAAGATGTACAGTCTACTATATTAATCTTCTATACTCTATGTTTTTAAGTAATTTAATCTCATAAATTTGTCAATAAGCCTAGCCAACAAAGCTTTTTTTTTCTTTTTCAAATTCTGCTAGATTTCACCTCTGCCATTTAGGATATAATTGTTACTAGTACCTTCAATTATTTTGTTTCAATTTAATAGAATTAATGAAATTTTTCTACATGAAAATAACCTGTAAAATTTCTTTGAATATCTTATATTTATTATTTATTTGGCAAACTTTGATTTCAAGTGGGGTATTTTTCTGTTTTTCTTTCTCTCTCTGAATGTTAGTGGTTGCTAGGGTAGAGACTACCGCTTTATGCTATTTAAACTTGGACTTGCAGCCTTTACTTACTGGCGAGTAAGCGAGGACCTTAGAGAACTTCCCTAACACCCCCACTGTCTGCCATCATGAGAGAGACGTCCTGAAATGTGTCCTGATGAAGGGTCAGGAAGAATTAGGTCATCTCTAAAGAGCAAATGCTTCACAGCATCTTCCGAAAGAGCTCCCAATACCAGAACAGGTATTGGATCATTTAAAAATTTTAATGTATTTTTAGATGCCTATTTTTAAACACTGTCAATTTGCATAGCCTTAATAGTTTTGGTGGCCTAATTTCTGTATACAGAAGTTCTGTAAGAAAATTACGGTTGTAAAAATATACTGATTCTATTTGGAAGCAATGGCTGGTAGTTTTTAGGCAAGTAAGAACCTTGAAGACCTGGAAAAATTTAACATAAAAATGTCCGACAAAACAGCAGATGAATAGTATTTTAACTACGGAAACTTGCCACAGAAATGTAGCACAGGCTGATGATCCCAGTGCAACAACGGCAGAGAAAAGTCTATTTTATTTATCCCCTGATGAACCAAATAATGGTATTCTTTATAACATTTCCATCAAGAATCAGTGACATATTGTAGTCCCTGTACTCAAAGTAATGTTCCTCTATGACTCCAAACCTATCCATCAACTTAGAAACAGTCTTACTTAAAAGGGTTTTCTATCCCAGTATTTAGTATAATGAAAATTTTAGTTACTGAAAGGTAAATTAGTTCAATTGAGAAAGGACCCTGACTATTAATTCTGTGGGCTTACTATATGATATTCTTACTTTGCATTTGATATTACCTACATAATCTTGTTATTAAATGCCAGAGAAACGGTTATTGAACATTTAAATTTTTAACATATTTTTGGATGTTTTATTTCAGACAGGTATAATATATAGCATTTACCAGTTTTATCTTATTCACTCCTGTAACTGGAATTACAATAAATGTACACTTCAAGTTCATTTCTTGAGTCTCAGAGTTTTGAAAAAGTTATTTACTTGTTTCATTGACGAGAACTAAGTTGTAGAGTAATAATAAGTAAGTCATGGTGGGTAACTATCTCACACTTGTGTGTTCCTGCATGACTTGACTCTGGAATTCTGAAATGGGTCCTTGAAAGACTAGGTTTTTGTAGCATGGTAAGAAATTTTGACTAAAAATAAAATGTAGATTATTGTTTTCTTTATTGTGGTCATTTTTTAAGTTACTTTTCTTTTGGCGTATGTATAAGAACAACTCCTTTCTGTATTTTCCCAATGCTTATTGAAAAGGAATTTTGTCTTGTACTCAAGCAACCTGCCTAATAAAGTCCTTCCTTGGTGTTTTAGTTGTAACTTAATTGACTTTTAATGCTCTAAACCAGTGAGAAATCAGTAATAAAGAGAATTTGATTGGTTAAAAAAGTACTCCTCTGTAATTTAAAGTACAAAGAAAATCAGAAATAAGACCCATTTTGTAAGATGTATACATCTTGATACTAGTTGCTCAATTTTTTGATTCCAGTTAATGCAAAATTCATTTTTAAAACACTGAAATAATACAGATTTTTCTTCATTGTCAGCAGGATGACATTGTCTGAAGCGAAGAATAGGTATGGTAGGTTTCTTAAATTATGTACATCATAGGAGGCAAGACACTATCAAAAATCTGCTAAGTGCTAAGTATCCTTAGAAGTACTTGAAACACCAAGTACACGGAGAGAACTTGACAAAAACTAGTCAGAGTAATATCCAGTCCTTGAAGTGGCTTCTTCTTGTATATTTAAATATTCTGTTACTTAACATAAAAAGATTATATCTTCTGTAGATTGTGTTAGCATGCTATAGATGTTAGAAAGTTCATTTATAGTATACTTTAACTTGGAAAAATACAGAAATGAAGTATAAATTGTTTGGCAGTCATTACAGCTCAGACTTCTGTGAACTGTCTAGTGAATAAATGATTATTTCTATTCGTTCAAAATTGAATTTTGATTGCTAATTTTTTGCACATATGAATACATATATATATATTCATTCATTTATATCTTAACATTTATATACTCTTAACTTTTAATCAGAATGTTGTTCCTTGTAAATTGTATTGTTTCAATTTTTCTCTACAATATTTAAGATTTAGATCTTCTTTATAATAAATACTAATTTCAGAATCTCCTGAGCAAAGGTTAGAGTTAAATGTTAAAGTTGCTATGTGTAACACTTTGTTCTTTTGTCTTTGAAATAAGTAGTTTCAACATTTAGATACACTATGACTCTGCTTACCCTACAGATGTGATGAATGCAGACTGTGCTACCATTTTGGCTGTTTAGATCCTCCTTTGAAAAAATCTCCTAAACAGACAGGCTATGGATGGATATGTCAGGAATGTGATTCTTCATCTTCTAAGGTAAGGGGTGAAAGTCTCAAAGAAAAGAAATCAGTTCCTTTCATCTTGACAGGTTTTTTTATATCACAACGTTCTTTCTGATTTTAAAAATGAAGAAGAAAACCATATTAGATGACATAAATTTTCTCTATATAGAATATTTAACTGTTTTATATGTCCTCTGTATTATTCTAGCATATTAAATACTGGTATAATAGGATAATGTCTTTCTGCTAATTTATTACTTTGAGGCCGTAGCAGGAAATAATTGATAGACAAAGGGCTTAACAATAAAATCCTATTTTATTTTGAAGATGATTCATCTAAAGATGAACTAAATATATTAGGATTGTTTCATAGACTCAAGTCATTTTTAAAAATCTAATTTTAATAATCTAAACTTATTTTAGCTAGGTAGAAAGGATAAAAATCAAATAAGCTTAATAATTATCTTCTAAAATAAACTCTGAATCTCTTCAGAGTATCAGAATTTCACCTTTAAATTATGGCAGTCCATAGTTTCTATTTGTTTGTTTGTTTAAAGCCCTGAAAGAATAGCTACACGGACCCTGAAAGAAGTGGTCCGTGTACTCCTCAGAAGTCCTGAATATAGTTGAATGAGGACATAAGGATCAGGCATGGGTTAACAATATTATTATTCCATACAGTGATGAGGAAAGATAAAGGCTTATTGTAGTATGAGAGCCATTTTATAATAAGGTCAATCAATGCGAAATTGATGAAAATTTGATGTAATTGTTATTCTAAAACTTAATTTTATTTTCACAATGTTATTGAATCAGAAATATCCTTAAGTAGTCAAGATTTATTCTAGCTTAACACAGATGCCTTGTGAAACTTCTTTCTTAAGCTTCAAAATTTTTGGTTATTTACAAAATAGTTTCTATCATTCATTAATGCTTTGTGCCTACTAAAGTTAAGCATTTTTTCTTTCTCCCTATGGTCTACATTTCCCCTACATCTCTTCTTCCATCCATCTATTCTAGCCAAATGCCAGCACCACTCAGAAGCCTCCTCATCCTTAGTTGCCATGGTGAATAACTTGTGAGTCATCCAGGGGCTTCCGTCCTTCCTGGCACCTTACTTTAGTGGCTTCCCATTCTCACTCCATTCCAGTCCTCTCTCCTTTAGAAGTTATCTGAAGAGCTCTCCCAAATGTACTTCTCTTTCATTGTTCTTTGCACCAGAGGCCTCCAAATGAAGTGTGAAACAAAGTGACATTTAACTTAATTCTGTGTAACATTCTATTTTCATTTCTATGCCTGAATTTATTTTATAATATACATAAAAAGTTTAAAATATTTCTAGACTCTGTAAAATTGCAACATTTATAAAAATACAATTAACTTTTATAATACTAATTTCATTATAACTGACTTTGTTTTATTTGGTTCACTTACATTGTTATTCAGTAGTAAGGGTTTGGGTGTTTTCTAGAAATTAGCACTAAAGAATAGGTACATAATATTAAATGACAAATACGCTTATTGGGTTTTGCAGTTGGTGAATAATTTAATATAGTCGTTCCATGGATATAAATAGTAAATGTCCTGTAACAGTGGAGTGTTTCTAAGACATAATCACAGCTCTGCCTGAAAACCTAGTGCTGGTTTCCTGTCATCCCACATTTACAGATATAACCAAAAAAAAAAAAGGAAGCTTCTGTGTATGCATTCCTGTCTCCTCTTCAGATTCATTCTGCCTCACTAATGCCCTTTAGTATAAAGTGGTACTGATGGAATCATAGATTGAATTGGGTGCATGTAGTGAATTTAATTCCCATATTTCTTTGTTACTAGTTAAGAACAGTTCCTTAGTTTTTTTAACTTTCATACTTAATCCATTTTTAATAAATATAGGGCATTTATTTTATAAAATACAGTTTCCTAATTTTTGTGGTATCCACCTTCAATAAGAATATCATAGGTACAGGGACTGAGAAGATGGCTCAGTAGGTAAAGTGAATACTGTGCAGGGAAGCATAAGGACATAAGCGCAGATCACCAGCTTCTACACAAAAGCCTGGTGCTGCAATCCATATCTGTAACCCTAGCACTAGGAAGAGCAGACATTGCCAGATCTCTGGAGCTGCCTGACCAGCCAGTCCAACCAAAATACTGATTTAGTAAGAAAGTCTGAGTGGTAGGGGAAGATACACAGAATCTACCTCTGGCCTCTTCATGTGCAGACATAGTTAAGTACACCCACTTGCATGTATAGTATAAACTAGGCTGAGTATTGCATTCTTAAAACGTATTTGTTAGGTCTTCCTGGGTTATCCTTGATGGACATCTCAACAACTGTCAACTTACATACCCAAAGTAACGCTAACTTGTCTGACATGGTTAAATGAATAGACATATTTCTTTTGAAGTGGCTTCTTTTCCAGATCATGTATTCACAGGTTGTACTGCAGATTGAAATACAGTGACGATTCCTGTTATTTTTCTGTCTTTTCATCCTTGTTCAAATTCCTTTGTTGAAAAAAGTTACAGAGTTTTCATGACAGGTCTGTCTACCACAAGATGACTAATTAGGGAGAATTCTCTTTGATTCTCTTTTACTTTTTCAATTTAGTGTGCTACACTTTTTGAACAGTAATAAATTGTGAACCTTTATTCATAGAAAACTTATCTAAATTTCTTATATTAGATTTTCTGGAACCACATACACATTACATATCAGCTGATGCAATTGTCATTTCTTGATGATTATTTATACCGAGTAGGAGGAATACTTTTAATGTACTTATACATTTTTTGCAATGAGAAATTAAAATTCTGTAACTGATGTATAAAACTAAAATATCAATGTATTTATTTTCAAGTAAATAGTTTTGACATTTGTGCCTCTGGGAACTTAATACAGCAGTCTCCCCAAGGAGTATCTTGCCACAATACATTAAACAAGCACATTTAATTGAACCTAGTAATATGGGAGATTGAATGTCTAGATTTTATGTATTGTGAAGATTTATGAAAAATATTAAAATGATCTATGCTTAAAAGTTCTTTTAAATTTGAAGTTTATAACTGACCCATAAAAAGGACTTTCTTATACTTTAACTATTCATTTGACCTCTGGGATTTTATGACATCCAAGTTAGATTATAGGTCTCTGAATTCAGCATTGCTGAAAGACAAGTCATTTTCATGTAAAATACGATTTCCTGTGCTGATGTTGTAGTTTTGGTACTTGTACATAGTAATTGCAGTTTACTGAAATGTTCTTCACTAATCTTTTCTGAGTTTTAATTTAACCTCTTATTGTTTAAGATATGTAAAAATGTGTAAAAAAGAGAAGGAAAGAAAAGGAAAATCTTTTTGTACTGTTCTGTGCATGAGAGTCCTATAGAACAAATCTGTGATGGAAGGTAGATTTACTTAAGTCTATTTGTTTATTTGTTTATTGAATGTGCCTTGTTATTTTACTTGTATGCATGTCTGTGTGAGGATGGCAGACTCCCCAGCAATTTGAGTAACAAACTGTTGTGAGCTGCCATGGAGGTGCTGAGAATTAAACCTGGGGCCTCTGTCTGGAAGAGCAGCCAATGCCATCTCTCCTGTCCCTTGTTAAAAGTCTAAATAGTTAATCTATGATGTATTATTCTCTCTAGCTGCTCCAGGTTTTTTGTTTTTAACATAAACTTTGGATTTCCTGCTTGCTAGTGAGTAGAGTTAAGCCTTCAAGCTTCCTCCTATTGATGGGGCTTTTGATGCTAAGCATGTTTGTAGTTCTTAGAACATTTTCCCAGGCAGGGGGGAGGGGATGTATGTGTATAAACGTCTTTTCACCTTGTAGTTTTTAAATGAGTGTTGTACTTTGGGGCTACTAGTAATGTATCATTTGTGTTCCAAAATTATTGCCTGTGATGAAGTTAAAAGGAATCAACTTGGTAGTCTACAGGGGTCTAAAGACAGTCTGAGCTACATAGCAAGACTACGTTTAATCAAAATAAGTCAACAATAACAAAGGCTATTGTATATTGTTGCTTATGTTCTGAACTAATTAATGGAAAAACTGCCTACTTAAGGAAGTCATATGCTTCATTATGACAGAAATAAACAATTTGAGCAAAACATTATCTACTGTCATTCTTTACAGCTAGAAGCAGTACTGATCTGATTGGTTCAATAATCTAAAGTTTTTACATGATCATATAACTAAACATATGTTTTACCAAGTCATACCTGGAAATATGATTGTTTCAGATAAAATTTGTCAATGTTTATGATATACCTATTTTGATATATTTCTTTCTAGAATACAAAATAGTTAAAATATTTTAATATAGTTGCTTCCTAAAGTACTCTAAAATAATTTGCAGAATTAAAATACTAAAAATCACTTTTTAAAGATATGCTTATTACAAATTTGAAAAAACGAAGCCATTTTCTAACTTTGGTGACATGTGGGCCTGATGAGTTTATATACCATGCTGTGAAAGGCCATATGTGACAAGAAACTAAAACAGAACTGAGAAAATTAATCAAAGTTCAGTAGGATACTCTATATGGAAATGCCTTTGAGAAATCACCAGCATTCTTCTGCCCTTTATTCTAAAGTAGCATCTTATGGTTTTACAAACAGTTGTGAGCTGCCATGTAGGTGCTGAGAATTAAACCTGGGGCCCTGTCTGGAAGAGCAGCCAATGCCATCTCTCCTGTCCCTTGTTAAAAGTCTAACAAGGGACTTTTTATTTTTCATTTTATAGTAAAGAGTTTTCATATTTAAAAACTGAGCATTAATGCAAAAGAATGTTTTATAATAGTTTTTCAAAAAGCCAATAAAGAATTCTTTAACCTTACTGTCATGGCATCTCACATACCGGTGCTTACTGTGTTCACAAATCACATGACTAGAAGAAAAATATGTGTTGGAAGAGATGGTTAGTACTGGTTAAAGTAAATTAGTCTAGTGTCCATTGTGAAAGTGGCAAACTAACCAGTGTCATTTATATTTTTGCTTTAAATGCTAGTGGAAGATTTTAGTCATTTTAGTTAAGATATGGGTAATTTATTTGCTCTAGTTTACTAAACACATAGTTTAAGTATTTTAGCATCACATCAACTAGTCTGACTTTTTCCCTTTCCTAACTTTTATGTTCTACCCTACGGATATCTCCTCTTGTCTATCAGGTACTTCTTTTGGTTTTGGTTTTGGTTTTTTAGTGTACAACATGGCATTTTCCTATATATGTATCCTTGTGAGATACAACCCTTTAAGGTGATCCTTAAACTAACCTGAGTGAACTCAGAGAGGAGTTATAAATTGGGAGTTGTAGATATAGGACATGTGTACTGTGCTGTCATGTTATTTGAATTTCATGAATTCATATTTTGACAATTCTAAAAATGTATATCATTAAGCATTTTGTAGTTTTAAATAATAATTTTCATTTGTCATTAAATATGATCAGAGATATTGTATAATGGGAAAGTATTTAAATTATAATAAAAATTATAATAAATTAAATTATAATAAAATCAGAATATGCCTATGGGATGGAAGAAAGAGGAAAATAGATGGACTCATATTTTAAAGTTTTTATTGGTTATTTTTTATTTACGTTTCAAATGTTACCCCCTTCCCAGTTTCCCCTCTGCAAACCCTCATCCCACCCTCCCTCCCTCTGCTTCTATGAGGGTGCTCACCCACCCACTCCCACCTCACCGCCCTAGCATTTCCCTACACTGGGACATCAAGCTTTCATAGGACCAAGGGCCTCCCCTCCCATTGTCTCCAGATAAGAACATTCCCTGCTACATATGCAGCTCAAGCCGTGGGTCCCTCCATGTGTACTCTTTGGTTGGTGATTTAGAGCTCCCTGGGAGCTCTAGGGGGTCTGGTTGGTTGGTATTGTTGTTCTTCTTATGGGGTTGCAAACTCCTTCAGCCCTTCCCCTAACTCCCCATTGGTATGCTCAGTCCAATGGTTGCCTGTGACCATCCATATCTGTATTGGTCAGGCTGTGGCAGAGCCTCTCAGGAGACAGCTATATCAGGCTCCTGTCAGCAAGCACTTCTTGGCATCTGCAATAGTGTCTGGGTTTGGTGGCTGCATATGGGATGGATCCCCAGTGGGGCAGTCTCTTGATGGCCTTTCCTTTCAGTCTCTGCTCTACTCTTTGTCCCTGTATTTTCTTTAGATAGGAGCAATTCTGGGTTAAAATTTTTTAGAAGGGTGGGTGGCCCCTTCACTCAACCAAGGGCCATGCCTAACCTCTGGGTATGGTCTTTACACATTATCTCTCCCCTTTGTTGGATATTTCAGATAATGTCATCCCTGCTGAGTCCTAGGAGCCTCTTACTTTCCTGGCATTTGGTACTTTCTGGTGGCCACCCCTCGTTCCTCATCCCCTATTGCCACACACCTCTGTTTAATTTCCTGACCTTCTGTACATCTCCCCTATCTCCTTCCATGCCTGATCCTGCCCCCCCCTCCTTTTTTTCTCTCCCCTTTATTTCTTCCTCCCAAGTCCCTCCCACCCTCTACCTCCCATGATTATTTTGTTCCTATGGGCTCAGATTAAATACCGTGCTGTGACCTTCAATAAGTGTTCCAGTTCTGTAAGATTGAGCTTGTTTTGTAGCAGTGGTTGAGATTCAGAATTAATGACGTGTTTGATATGAGAGATGTTTTTATAAGGCAATATCAATGTGAATCACAATTTCCTGCAAACATACCAAACAGAGTTAACTGTTTCTTTCAGAGTTTTACATTAGATAGTTGAGATCATGTGTAATTTTTCTTGCAGAAAAACATACATTTCTTCCTAGAGTGATGAGGCAATGATAGCTATCATTATATAATAAACAAATTTTAACCAGGGCATTTTTGTTTCTCTTAACGACTAAAATTACATATTATCCTATCCTGTATTTTGTATCAGGAATAATGTATATTTCGTGTCAAATATAAAATGGTGGTCCTCTGAATTACTTAGCAGGTCAAAATTTAAGCAATGGCTTTGGCAGGCATAATAGGAATAATAAGAAAATATCTAAGTGATACGAACATAAGAGGAAACACATAAATCATTTTTAACTGAAAACATGCTGGCGTAACAGGAGAACATTTTTGAGACTTTGAAGACATTATTTTCTGCTAATTTATTGAACTTTTAGCTAAAAATTGAATTGAGAGATAAAATACATTAAATTTTAAAATAATACCAGCCAAAGATATATTTAAGATAGTTAATTTATCAGGCCAGTTAGGTGGCTCATTGCATAAAGGCTCTTGGTATGCAGGCCTGATGAACGAGAGTCTATCCTTCAAGTCTAAACCCAGACATTTGTGTATGAATCTGTACTCTGAGTACCTCTGCAGTCAGGTGTGAGGTAGAAAAAGGGCAATGGCCTGGAAGCTCACAGGCCAGTTAGCCAGTGGGATGGAATGAGGCAAGAATAGCAATAGAGACCTCCATAACTAAGCAAATAAGAGATTATTCCTCCTGAAAGGTAACCTCTGACTTCCACACTCAGACTTTGAAAGGAGCCTCGTGGTGTGTGTGTGTGTGTGTGTGTGTGTGTGTGTGTGTGTGTGTACATAATATTAACCAAAAACAAATTTTTGAAAGACAGCCTGTGTTCATTTTGTCAAAGTATATGTTGGGTTTTGTTTGTTTGCCTGTTTATTTAGGAGAAAAGATCTCACTATGTAGCACTGTTCTCAGACGTTTCTACATAGGCTAGCATTGCCTAGCAAGAGCTGAGATCACAGGAATGTGCCACTATGCCCAGCTTGGTGTATACAGGATGGGAATTTCTGTTCTAGTAGATTATTCTAGAAATCGGATAAATATATAGAAGTAAATATATTTGTAGATTATTGAGTTGAACTGTAAAACTAGGAAGTAATAATTGAAAACAGCAAGAATATTTAAAATAATAAAATAGGTATTATATAAAATTCTGCTTTAAAACACATTTTTCTGTTTTTCTCTTTGTTGTTGTTCATTCTGGCTCCATTTTTCCAAATAAAGTTGGAATCAGTAAAGAAAACTGCATACACCCATTCACAGTGGTACATTCTTGTAATGTTCTTACTTGAGAGTCTAAAATTGGATGAGTATGTACAAGGTCAAGGTCAACCTAGGGTTGTGCCACTAAAGGATCAAAACAAGATACAAATGTATTTCCTGTCATAAGAGTAAGACATGATCATTGTGGAATATTCACAATGGTTATAAAGAAGGAAATCGATTTACTGTAATTATAAAGGCTGATTACGTAGTCTTTCTACTCATGTTTTAGTAGTATATCGTGCTATACATACTTTTCAAAACTTTCGTCTTACCACTTTCGTATAGAGCAAATGACCTTAAGATAATTGTATACACAATATGTGGGAAAAAAAAACAGGAGGGTGACTGCCTCTGCTCAGGTGAGAAGCAGCAGAGAATAGGGAAAACGCAGGGTGTATATAGAGTTTCTTGGGGATGGGGAGGAGCTTTCCAGGGTGGCTGGGATTGAGGGATTATGTGGTCAGATTGTTGGGGTAAACTCTAGGATCGGTAGGGTATTTTTTTTTCCTTGTAGGTTAGGTCCTGGCCATTGGGACTGGGAGTGGCCATTATAGCCTTTAGAAAACAATTGACATTTAAGGCCTTTAGGGAAGTCTGGAGGTAGGGTGGGGCTGAAATGGCAGTTACAGCTGTTTTGTTTTTTGTTTGTGTGTGTTTAAACCTCTACAGCCAGGCTGCTGGAGGTTTGGGGAAGGTATATGTAGCCCCTTGTATGCCTTGAAGGTTTACAAAGTTTACAAAGGTAGTTAAAACAAATAGCCAACATTTCAGTTTATCAACTGTATATATATAAATCTGTTCTCAGGATGGATAGGTATCATGTAACAAGTTGTGAATAGTAGGTATTAAACTTCATTTTATTTTGTTAATGTAATTAGGCAGTTGCAAGAGCCTACAGTAGCAAACTGCTCCTTAATAACTCAGTTTAATAGTCACCATATCTCTCCTGACACTCCTTTAAATACAGTTCATTTGTCCACTCTAAGACAGGGAAAGAATCTGAATAAAATAGGTTTCACAGGAAGGGAGAGTGCTGTGTAGACAGGCATAGTGATGCACACCTTTAATCTCAGTACTCAGGAGAATGAAGCAAGCTGTGAATTTGAGGCCAGTCTGGTTTCCCGAGTCGGTTCCAGTCCAACTAGGACTACATAGTGAGATCCTGTCTCAAAAAAGTAAAAAGAGGTGTGGAGAGAGAAAGGAAGGGATGGCAGGATAAAGAGAGAGAGAGATGTCTTTCCATATCTTTGTCTTCTTTTTTATCTCAGGAAAAATGCCACTTCGTTTTTCTCCATGCTTAAGATTCAGTTCCCATCGATAAGGTTTATACTTTTCTGCAGTCATTTTCAGAAGATCACATTTCATACTCCAGGTCAGAAAATCCAGGACCAGAAGGAAGGTGAAAAAGAAACACCGATCTCCCTCTCCTCTCCTCTCCTCCATCCTTCTGTTTCATTCTCTTCCCTAACTCTCACTTTTCTCTCTTCTATGCTTTGGTATCCCCACTACAGAATGCCTTGTTGGGATTGGTTATTTTAAATTAAATGTCCAGCATATTTGTTCATGTGTATTGCTATAATAAAATATTTGAAGCAAGTTAATTCAAGAAAACAAATTTACTTGGCTGTCAGCTTAAGAGGTTCAGAGTCCTAACAGTGGCATTGCTTCAGCTCTGGTAGAGGAATCTCATGGTAGTTGACATCACAGAAGCTGAGACTCACTGGAAGGGAGATCTATAAAGAGAGCAGAAGGTGAAGACTCTAGAGTCAGACTTACTCTTTTGTAGCAATCTTCTCATGAGAACTAGGCAGAATCAGAATGCCATCCCCTAATTCTGGAAACAGTGCTGTTAATGGCCTAAAGACCTTAAACTGTGATTATACTAATAACCTAACACTGCCAAGCACCCAGCACAGGAACCCTTAGATGAGAAAAATCATGTCTAAACCATAGCCTCCAGCTTAAATCCTGGTTCCTCTACAATCCTTAGGCCTAGCCTGAATTCCTTGCCTGCTTGTTTTGTGAGACTGTTCATCTTGGTATTCAGCAGGATTTTCTCTGAGCTGCATCTTTTATGTCCCGGTCATCTGTAGTAGCTAGACTGAAAACTCTTACATCAGGGTTTTTCCTGTCCTCTCAAAAGACAAAGGGCCAGGTGTTAAACATATCTTTTATAATATTTCTAACTGTCTACTTCACAGCTAGACTGAGTTCTGCTTAGCCATTTTTGAAATTATTTTTAAAGCATTATTCTGGCAAAGGAAGTATATAGTAATATGGATCCTGTATCCTGCATTGTACTTTATAGGCCTGAGGCTATTTATTAATGCACAAAAATTGTCTGGTGTATAAATCTGTGCCAGCCGTGACCCAAATATGTAGAAAAGATATGAGAAGAAAATGCCTATCAGCAAATATAAAAATCCTATCTTTTTAGAATATTTCTGTTCTACCTAGTATAATTAGCATATCTGTTAATATATATCTGTTGATTATAGCAAATATTTTTAAAATAGAAATTCAGTTTAGCTCACTTCGCCTCTGCTAGTTGGAGCTTGGATCTAGGTATTTCAAAGACCAAGCAATTTTGCTCGGAGCTAGTTTTTGAGGCTTCTGCCCAACTGCCATGGAGGAGCCATCAGAGAAAGTCGACCCAGTTGAGGACCCAGAAACTCCTCAGACGAAAGATGAAGAGGACTCACCCTCTGATTCAGAAGTCCTAGAACCAGGAACACTAGTGAGGATCATGCAAAAGCTAACCAGAAGCCCAGTGCCAAGGGGCAGCACTTTATCACCGCAGGCTCCGTCACCTGATTGAGAGCAGACCTGTGGAGAGCAAAAGTGAAAGAATCTTGAGGGAAGTTCAAAGCACCTTTCCCAAGAGAAGGGTTGTCAGTGCTGCAAGATCCTATAGCGAGGATGAAGAGATTTGCTCGGATTGAGCGGAGACAAAAAAGGCTTGAAGGCACTGAGTATAAAGGGAACAGCGAGCCATTCAGATGTCTCTGCACTTTCTGCCATTATCAAGGATGGGATCCTTCTGAGAATGCAAAAATCGGGAAGAACTAGGACAGTTTAAATTGTACACTGTCCTTCCTGTTAATGATGCCACACAGCAGATGCAAAAGCTGTTTCTTGTTTGTTTTTTAAGATTAAACATTTCCTAGTGCTTGGGGAATTTTCTAACTTGTTAACCTTTAAATTATATCAGATGTGATGTTGGATTCATGTGCATGACTTAAATTGACCCAAAGAATGAGAGAATGAGTCAAAACATTCTGAAAACTCTAGTAGCCCAGTGCTGAGAAATAATGTAAATAGAATTTGGAGTAGTTTGGTTTAGAAGGTCATTGGAATAGGTCTTTGGCTACTCTAGTTTGCAGAAGTTTGTAATGAAGGCAATTTTGTTATCTCAACTTTTCGTAAAAAATACACAGACCAGATTAGAATGATAAAAAGAAATTCAGTTTAATTTTAAAATCTTTAGTTCTGAAGTGAAGAATACCTGGTTTGCCTAAAAGTATATAATGAATCTGGCAGAAAAAATACATGTGTTCTGCACAAAATTGTACAGGAAGCTATAGCGCATATGTTCAAGTATTTCCTTTGTCTTTGTGAACATGCTATATGCTTGCAATGCTTCACATAATTTATTGGATAAAAGTCTACACATTATTCATAGGCTGTGCTAAATCTTCTGTTGTGTGTTAGAATTTAAGGGTTAATTTATATATAACCCTTGACCCTAAAAGTTACACTTTCACTTTCATATACCTACAAAGTATTATCTAGCTGTCATAGTTTTCTTCAAATGGTATATTATCCACAATCTGTTTTTAATTCTTGGATCTGAAAACAGTGCTTCTGGTCCCTCACTCTCTGATGAACTGTATTTGTACCTTCTAGTTGAATGCAACACTTTAATCTACGATCCCAGTTTGTATATATATATATGTGATTTTACTGGAGGTGGCCTAAATCCCATTAAAAAGATTTCTTTGGAAATTCTTTTAAATTTAAGATAAACAATCCACCAATGAACTAACTAATGTCTAATTTGTTTGGAAATTGAATATTACATATCCATAATTGTTTCTTTCATTGTCTGTGCCTGTAGGTGCTTGTGTGTGTGTGTGCAAGTTTTTGCATGTTAATGTATACATATATGTGTAAAAGCCAGAGAGAGCCTCAGATGTTCGTTCCTGTGGATCCCTGTACCTTTTTGAGGCAGGCTTTCATTTGGCTTGGAGACTGTCAAGCAAACTACGGTACTCAGCTCAAGCTATACTCCTTGTCTCCACTCCCTAACAGGGATGGGAAGTCCTGCCGGCTTTTAAAATTATAGTTATTTTATTTATTTTGTAGATATGACTGGATTATATGGGGTAGGGAGAAACATGGGTTTTTTATTTGTTTGTTTATTTGTTTTTCTTTTTAGAATAAAAAATGGAGCTAGCCCGCAGTGGCGCACCGCTGTCGTCTCTGTGCTTGGGAGTCTGAGGCGGCCATCCCGAGTTCAAGTCCAGCCTGTGCCTAGAATAAAAAAAGGACAGAAACTACTTAATTAGTTTTACTTGTACTTATGTGTTTAAATAATTAAAAAAATATTAATATAGTTCAAATTCTTTAATTTTTTACTGATAAGGCTGGTTAAAAGCAGAGCTATGTGTATGTCAGTGTTGGCCAGTGAATGCTCTGGCTGCGACCATTTATTAGTTGAGTTTATCAAGATCTTCAGTAGTATGATATTGTTACTTGGTAAATCCAGTGATTAATAGGGGGTTATTAATAGGGCTAAGTTATGGACATGTGGAAAGATTTTGTGAAACTCACACTACAGAAGGAAACATGACAATATCAGGTGGAGCAGCACAAAGCTAAATAAATCCTGACAAAAACAGAACTATTTCTTACTTCCCATGTTCTATGAAAGTAGATGCCCAACACTGTGATTTGTTACTAAAAAGGAACTTACCTCTAAATTCACTTGGTGACTCCTCTACTGTCTCATCTTGGTTTTATTTTGTATTACTTAGTTTAGTTTTTGTTTTTGCTGTTTGGGGTTTTTGAAATAGGGTCTCATACAGTCAAGGAGGCCTCAAACTGCTTATATAACCAAAGAGGCTTTGAATTGCTGATCCTCCTGTGCCTCCCAAGTGTCGAGATTAAAGATTTGTAAAACTGTGAGAGCTTAGTTTGACACTATTTCCTGAACAGTTAGTCCCTTGGATATACTTGAATATGCTAGCTATATGTGTTCAGTCTCAGAACCCAGTTGTTGAGAAAACTGGGGAAGAAAGCGAGTGAGGTCATCTCTCTGCCTCGGTGTTCATGTTAAAATGGAGACAGCAAGTGATGTCTACCTAGCCAAGCTCCTTTGCTGGCTGCTTAGAGTCTAGAGAGGGTGAGAGCTACACTGAGTGTTAGCTAGGTTCTGTAGCGGTAATTATTTAAACCGCCAATTTTTTTGCGGTAAGATCTCCCACCTGAAGGAGACCAGTGAAGGATAACACAACTTAACAATTATGGTATAAATAGCACTCTTAGATTGGGCAGATTTACCACTACACTACTCTAATCCCCGGCTATGAGATCCCTTATAACTTGCGGTTCATCCAGGCCACGTGCTTGTCCAGCTTCGGCTCCTCCGTCATTGGCTTCCTACTCCTTCCTCTGTAGACTTTCTTCTGCCATCGACTTCTGCTTCTACCTCAGCCTGCCTATTGAATTCCTCTCACTCTCTCCTCCCCCAAGCCTTTTCCTCCGCCTCCCCTTCTACTGCCCAATCACTGGCTCTAGCCTTTATTTTACAAGTTTAATTGGACAGAAGGTTCACAAGACGTCACTGTGTACAGATTCAATCATCCTCTGCAGCCCCGGCCTGGAAAGTGAAACTAGGATCAAAATACAAGGCTGGGGCTATCTACCAGAAACTAGGATCAAAATACAAGGCTGGGGCTATCTACCAGGAACTAAGATCAAAATACAAGGCTGAGGCGATCCACAACAGGTTCTGTCTGACTATACTTGTCCATAAGAAAAACAAATGAAATGTTTTTTTAATTAAGATTAAGGTTGAAATATATATTGATAAATTGTTTAATACCTTTGAAGCACTGAGAATGGTGATCCCTGTGTTTTTATCCTTTTTCTTTTAATTTGAAGGCTATTTAAATTTATTTAAATACATTGACTTAACTGCCATTATTGGAAATGCTCTTTGTCTTTTTTTTTTCTATTGTAACTCAAACTTTGGTAAGGAGTAACAATTTTCTGTGTTGGCAATGTTAAATGTAACTTTAGCTTCCAATTCATTGCGGCTGTTAGGTTTCCAAAGCCTGCTTTAGGAGATAAACCCATTGCAAATGAAGACAGCATTCATTTTCCTTCTACCTCAGGCCACAGAAAATTGATTGGGGTAATAAAATGACAGCACCTTGTAATATACTGAAGGCTCTTTAATTTGAAAACCAGTTCCAGCCTGATTCCGAGCTTGTTTAAAGCTAATTTATGGCTTACATAATTTTCAGCTGGCTGACCAAGGTAAAGGATGATGTATGAAAATTGATAAAGAATGAACTTATGATACATTCAGATGTGTCTTGTTAAAGTCAAATGGTTTTAAAAACAGAAGGCGGGGAGAGGAGACAGAAATACAGAAATAGTAAGTAGGGTTTTCCCATGTAGGTAGAACTGTTAACAGTAGTTTAATTTGACACAACAGCATGTTGTGTCAAAACTAGCTTACTTTTCTCTTTATAAAAGAACTTCTATTTTTTTTGTTTTTTGTTTTGTATTTTAAAGAGCTGCATTTTTCATGACATTAGGACAGTTTGATAAGTTTGGATTCCATCACAGTTGTTAAGAATTGCACAGTGCTGAGTCTATATGGCAGGTAGGAGAGGCTGCTCAGTAGCTTATGCGGCCAGGTTTTAAAGACAAGTATCTTTCTCAGATGGAGGCTGAAAGAATTTTGAGTTCCTCATGTGTATATGAACTGAGAAAGTAGGTTTTAGCCTTTTTGACTCGGTAGGCTATTTCATCTCTTTAGTATACCATATTTAAGCATTTTAACTGATAAATTATATATCCTCCCTAGTAAAGTGTTTTGTATTATGAGTGAGGCCAGGTTTTCAGAACTGTTGTCAGAATTCAGAACTAGGAACTAGATGGTATAAGTAATTTACATGGTTATTACGCTTTACCTTCATAAAAGACAGTGGAGGATTGATGTGGTTATGTTGCTTTTTGTTTTATTTTTGCCATTTTGCCATTTCCTATCATTGTAACGCCATAAAAACTATAAACTGAGTGGAGTGACTCATACCTATAGTTTTAAGACTCAGATGTTGAGCTGAAACAGGAAGAGTACTGTGAGTTCCACTTCAGTGGGGGCCACAAAGTAAGACCACATCAAAACCACGACTAGCACAAACATTTCAGAGGAAACAAAAGTATTTCCTTAAGAAATGTATGAAGTGATGATGGGGAAAAAAACCAGTTAAACAACACTGGCATACAAAACCTTGATCGTGGCCATTTCTTTAATATTGCCTTACTTAATATTTCCTCAGTGTTAAGTGTTAAGCTGTTTTGTGTTCTGTACAGCATGCACAGTGGAATAATTAACAAGTAAACAATAGATTCATTTTTTCTATCATCCACTTTTTATCAGGAGTATAACTCATACATGCTAGGTCAGATAATTTCCACTGTGATGAATCAGTTTATAATACTTTACTATAATGTTATGATAATGTGAAAGGATTATACATTTACTTTAAACCCTATGTAGAATTGTGAAATTTGATCTCTTCCTTAAGTGACAGTTTATACAACAATGTCTTGATGCTGGGCAGAAGCAGCAAGTAACTGGCAGCTGCCACTCAGCCATGTCTACATGAACCACAGAGAGGCTCCAGGGTTTTTTTTTGTTTTTCGAGACAGGGTTTCTCTGTGTAGCCCGGGCTGTCCTGGAACTCACTCTGTAGACCAGGCTGGCCTGGAACTCAGAAATCCGCCTGTCTCTGCCTCCCAAGTGCTGGGATTAAAGGCGTGCGCCACCACCGTCCGGCAGGTATTTTCCTTTGACCAAATTTATTAATCTCTTATAGAGCCAGAGAGACTCTAATCCACAAGTACCAGATAAGGTTTCAGATCACTTTGTAATTATTGAAAACTGTACATTGTATCAACTATTTGACAAATACATACATTAAATCCAAGCCTTTATAAGCTGCTTTACATAATACTTTGTGAACCTTTGAAATAATAAGAACTTGGCATTTACCAATGGCCTTGCAGGTTATGTTTCTCTTTCACGTATTTTTGGAGTGTAATCTGTGGCTGACCCTATCCACAGACATAACTCACCATCTTTATTATCTCATTGCTAAAACGTTTCATTTTAGTTTCAGCATAGTATCCAAGAAAAAAAAATTATGTGACTGCTGTTAAGTCTTAGTAGGAATAGCTTTTAAGGCAGCCACAGCTGCCCTTAGGCTTACAGTGAAGCCTAAGCTGGCTACCTACTTGCCATGCAAGACACATTGGTCTTTCCATGAGTCTTCTGATTCAGTGTGAGTAGTGAACTACAAGTGTGACCCAGCCCACTGTTTTTGAAACTTTTTTTCAATTTTACTTCTTTCTAACTGAATTTGAAATTCTGTGACTTAAGTAATCTTAGAACTTAAGCAACCCATCCTGGCACAAATAAATGATTGCTATTTTTCTTCTGTATTTTATATCTCTTGGGAAAGATATGTCTAAAACAAGATTTTCTTTTACCTCCAGCCCAAGTTTTAAAGTTTCATAAAAGTGAAGCCACTAGAGATATTTTTTTATTGTCTTCAGGGAAAAGAGAACATACACAGTAATAAATGCATAAGAAAAAAATCTGTAGAAAACATTTTAGATATGTTCTTCCACTTTCACAGAAACTGACTGGCATGAGTAACCTAAAAATTTTTTCAAACATTTAAGTCAATATTTTTTTTAAAGTTACAGATTTAGTAACTACAAAGAAATATTAAAGATTAAGATAATTTTGGCAATGTTGTTATTAAAAATTATATTTTCATTCCTTCAGAATCCCCACATGTCAATGTGTACTCATGTCTTTATTGAGCCATTTGGAGGAGAGTTGACACATGACTTGGTATCTTTTACATGTTGTAAGAGGATTAATTCTTAAGCTCTATTCGTGAATAGCCTTACATGTCGCCCTATGAAAGAACAAGATCAAGTTAGCACATTTAAGTGAACTAGTTGTCACACTGGTGAATTCCATATTGAAATAAAGACAAACCAAAATAATTAGTATTTGGATTGAAACCAAATTTAAAGGATTTTGAAAAGCTGGATTGGAAAATGAATCATTTTCATACTAATCCTAAAGTATTGGTAATTTAAAATGTTAAGAGATAAATAGATAGTATGCCAAGAATTTGTGTCTGTCTTTGAAGAAGTGAGAATAAATGACAAAATCGGAAGTATCACAGATAATGTGATAGTCTCTAATATACTACCTACAGCAAATGATTGTAGAACAGGGAGACACTTGGTAAATTTTCCCATAGGGTATGGATTACCTCAGCGTTTCTCTAGTGTACTGATGCATACTGTGAGAAGCAAGTCACAAAACCGTACTTGTCTATGCATGGCTATGTGGTGAATGAAACACTGAGGTGGATCGTTCTCATACTTCCTATGTTCAGCTTTATTCCGTCCTGTTCCATGTCTCCTTTAAACATTCACAACTCACCAAATCCACACATTTGTCAAGATTAGGATGTGCTGACTATTTGAGTACAATCCAGACTGATTTATAGGTCTACATATTTTAATAGGTTTCTATGTATATTAATATAGATATAATGAAGTAATCATAACCTAGGAAAAATTAAAATTTCTTTTGTTGCATATTTTGTGTTGATTTTCATTTTATTATTTGGGATATATCAAAAATAAATACTTTTAATCGATTTGATACAAAATAATATACTAAATTTTTCTTTCTCTGTATTATATTGACTTCAGTTCACCAATACCTGATTGCATATATGATTTCCATAGGAAGTTTAATCAGCTAAACAGATTTTGTTCTTTGAAATTAGTTTTGTGTTGCATCAGTGCAGTGAAGCAAATCTCTACCTAATTATTAGTATTTTCATCATTCAATTTTTAAACCTAGTTTGAACTTGTTTGGTTTTAGCCCTTATAATCTTTAAATGTTTATCTTCTGTAACATTATAATTTGATACAGGTTTTTTTTTTTTATTTCACTAATTTCTTTTCTTTACTGCATTACCTACTAAAATTGAAAAATGCTGTTTCATGAAAGGAAAAATAAAAAATCAGACTCCCAGTATATTTTCTTCAAGTTAGCCGACTGTGAGAATTACTTACCTACTAAATTTTAAGGGGTTATAGTTTGAATATTTAAATAGCAGAAATGTCAAGAGTAAACTGAACAATTAAACAAATAGCTTTGCTGGCCATTAATTTTCTGTTTGGGGAATTTTTTTGTGATCCTACATTATTACTGGATTTTTTCCAATATATGCTTTAGACTTTAATTATTAATAAAACTTAGGAAACACAAACACATAATGCCTCAAATATGTAAAACTGAAAATGTTTAGTTTTCTTGCCAACTTTAGCCATCTTGGATTTCTAAGCCAGTAGCTATACTTAATGACCTTTTCTGTTCTTACAGTGGTAGACATAGCCATTGTTCTGTATGCCATAATGGATCATTTTTATCTTCATCTTGTGTCTGCTCAGTTTATATAGAATAAATATTTATGCTTTCTCTGTTTTCAGGGCTAGAAGATTCAGATAGAATAGGTTTGAAGTATCAGCTATAATTCATTGCTTGAAAGAAAAGACCTTATACTGATCCTGTGTCGAAAAGAAAACCATCTTAATCATTTCAGCTGCAGCTTATAACTGAGATAGCATCACCATTTCTTTCTTGAGAGAGTATCTGTAAAGTAAGAAAGCACTGGAATAGTTATGTATAGTTCATTGTTTTCTACATTAAGTTCTCAAAACAGATTGTTACCTTATGGTACAGGGGTGCCACTACCTAATGATCTAATGCCTATTTAGATTTTAAACTTGCAGCTATAAATTTCAATGAATTGAAACTGCAAACCCCATATGTTGATTTTCCAGTATCAGAAAAATACTCAGCATTTTGAAAGTATTTTACTGATAATATATAATTGTTGACTTAGTTGTGGGAGCACACCCCTGATTTTAGCCCTGGTCTTTCTTAAAGCAGTTGACACATTTTAATAGCAGTCTTATAACAATGTATACAGGTAAACTTAATTTCACCAATCACTTAAACAACTACATTTCTAATTCTATTTTTTGTTTGTACCTTAATGAAGTACAGAAGAATAAGAAAAAAACCTGCTTTTTAGATATGCCGAATATCATCCAGTCTTGTTTAATTAACGCCAGATTCATATCATATAACATTAAGCATGTTACTAAGGGGTTTTTTTTTGTCATTTTTGTTAAATACATTAAACAGTAGTGTTTATTTTATACCTAGGTCAATTTTTAAAACATCAAAAAATCTCTTGAATAAGCGGAAACTGTTTTCTTTTTAAATTTGTATTATTATTTCACGTGTGTGTGTGTGTGTGTGTGTGTGTGTGTGTGTGTATTTTGCCAGCTTGTGTGTCTGTGTACTACACGTGTGCAGTAACCATGGAGGACACTGAAGACCCCTGAAACTGAAGTAACAGGGTCACAGTTTGTGAACAGCTATGGGGTGCTGGGAATTGAACATTGGGCCCTCTGAAAGAGCACCCTGTACTGGGAACCGATGAGTCATCTCTATAGTCCTGAAAATAAGTTTTTCACAATAAGCTTCTTAATTATACTACATTATTAAAATGTTATATCAGAACCTAAGTTTATGACAATAAAGTCTATTTTATTTTAATTTATAGCATTTTATAGTAAATTTTTATAGATTGTCTACAGTAGACTTTGACTACTTATTAGTGTTTTTCTTCTCTATAAACATTAAGCTCCATGTGGTTATTGTTAATATAACTAGAATTTATATAAAGCCAAAATTATAAGATGCAGAAATATATTCCTATAGTAATTATAGTCAGCATACTTTATTCAGATCAGTGCCCTGGCTCTTTATGTTTCTTTTTTTCTTCAAGCTGAAACATGCAAGGCCAATATAAAAGTTCTCTTATGTGTTCCTTAGGGTTGGAGGCATAATTTTATGCTAAAAGAAAAGAGTTTGAGTAAATACAGAAGATAGAACATTAGTGACTGCTTATGTATAATATATATGACTTTATTATTCTTTTGGTTTTCCACTGTGGTTCAGAGATGGCAGCTGTAGTTCCAATTATGATATTCCTGTTGTTAAAACTGAAAGCAAAGATAGGCTCCATAATACAAGCTCTGAGACCACACACACACACACACACACACACACACACACACACACAGACACACAACCTCAGCCTATCTTGATTACCTATTGCTTCACTGAAACAGCTCTTGTTACTCTCCCTTAACTTCTCATCTAATCAGTATTTATCCCCTTTGTCTAAAACCACAGTGATAGCATTGAACATTCCTTCTAGAAAAATTAAGATTTCTGAAACCTGCGGAATGTTGATTTTCCTTCTTCCGGGCTGACAGTTTCTTTTCAGTATTCATAACTAAATTTTTGACCTTTGTTCAAGTTGTAGTCTAAGTGTTGGCTCTTAGACCCCCACCCCTACCCCCATCTACTCATACTTGTCTCTGGATGACCTTAGTCTCAGGATATGTCTGTGTTGGTGACTTCCAGTTTTTCTGATTTTGTCTCTGACCTCTTCTCCCACTGTCAAGATTTTATTGACTATTTAAGTGTTGGCTTAATATAATGGATAGCTGAAAATCAGCTCCAACTTAATGGAATTGAATTCTTGGTCCTTCCCTACTTTAATATCTTACTTTTCATATTAAATTCCATCATTCTTGAGAGTTATAAAAACAGAAAACTTAGGCCAGACATGTTGGTGCATGCTTCTGATCCAGCACTCAGAAAGAAGTATATGGACCTCTGTATTCACCAGGGCTGCATAGTGAGACACTGTCTCAAAATGGGAGAAAAAGAAAAAAAAAAAAGGCTGGGGAATAGGATGCGAGAGAAAGGAAGGAAAATGTATAAAGAGAAATCGTCCCTAGTTATTCTCATTTGCTTTTCGGTCTGCTTGCCCTAATCCAAAGCATGTGGGTTTTTTTCTGTCATGTATGCAGTACTCCTACTTACCAGCATTTCTGATCTGTTGATAGAGCCTGCTTCCTTACATCTGTATTTATAGTCTCTTAATTTTTTCCCATCCTTTCTTTAGACTACAGAGAGAATGTATTTAAAGTCAAAATCAGCTCAGGAAGATTAATATCTCTCTCTCTCTCCTTTTTCTTTCTTTCTTTTTCTCTTTTTCTCATTTTATTTTTTACTTATTCACTATATGTTCCCCTCCACCACCCAGTTCCTTCCTCCATTGGCCTCCTATGACTATTTTATTCTCCCTTCTGAGTGAGGTTCAAGCATCCTCTCTTGGGCCTGCCTTCTTATTTAGCATCTTTGAGTATGTGGACTGTAACATAGTACCTGTGTTTTATGGTTATATCTATTTATAAGTGAGTACATAGCATGCATGTCCTTTTGAGCCTGGGTTACCTCACTCAGGATGATATTTTTTAGTTCCATCCATTTACCTGAAAAATTTGTGATGTTTTTGTTTTTAATAGCTGGATAGAATCCCATTGTAGATGTACCACATTTTTTTATCCATTCTCCAGTTGAGGTACTTTTTAGTTGTTTCCAGTTTCTGGCTATTGGGAATAAAAATGCTCAAATATCTTCACCAACCCTACATCTGACAAAGGACTAATATCCAAAATTTATAATAAAGAACTCAAGAAGTTAGATACCAATAACCCAATTAAGAAATGGGGTAAAGAGCTAAACAGAATTCTCAACAGAGGAATCTAGAATAGCAGAGAAGTACTTAAAGAAATGTTTAAAGTCCCTAATCTTCAGGAAAATGTAAATCAAAAGAACTCTGAGATTCCATTCTAACACTGGTAAGACTGGCTAAGATCAAAGACTCAAGTGATAGCACATGCTGGTGAGGATGTGGAGCAAGAACACTCCTCCATGGCTGGTGGGACTGCAAACTTGTACAGGCACTTTGGAAATCAATTTGATGGTTTTTTTGGAAAACTTGGAATAGTTCTACCTCAGGACCCATTATACCACTCCTGGACATATACCCAAAAGATACTTCACTAACAAAGACACTTGCTCAACTATGTTTATGGAAGCTGCAATTCTTAGTCACTCCATGGCTTCTCAGACAAGCCAAAGTAGCATAGTGGCTTGTTCAGCCAAACATTTCACCTCAGGCCAGACTCCCTGGCCTTTCTGATGCTTATGCATACTGAGCGTACTTAGGCGTTGGGTCTTTAGCCCCTCTTCCCGGTTTCTAGATTTTCCTTTCTCATGAACAGTTCCTACATGTCTTTCAGGCCTCAGCTCCTCTGTCCTGGGAGGCTTTCCTGACAACCTAAGATAAATATGTAGCCTATTTCTTTCACTTCATCTTCTCTCCCAACTATCAAAATATTATAAAATAACCTTTTTATTTATATTATCTGACAGTTTTCCTCACTGGAATTGCAAACTATGTTGTTGCGCAGTACTCTTTTTCCCTACCGCTTAAGCAGGCCTGGTGAATAGTAAATGCAGCTCTATTGCTTAATAAGCAAATAATTCCTAAGAGTTATTTGTATAGAAATAATAAGATTATATAATACAGGAAGTAAAATATAATACAGGAGTGAAAGTACATTTTCACTCTGGTTATAGAAGAAAGATCACTTATCTTCTAACCTGTGCATCTGAGTTCATATTACAAATTTTTAAAATCTATTTTTTAACTATGTGATGATAGACTACATGATTTTGAGTATTTGCTATCTTACAAACATTTTCTGCTTTTTTTTTTTAAAACTATAGCTTACACATGTACGTGTGTGTGTGTGTGTGTGTGTGTGTGTGTGTGTGTGTGTAGTAGTAGTAGTAGTTGGGTTAATCCCAAAATCACTTTTTGATGTTGGATTTTTTCCTCTTTGTTTTTGGCCTGACATTTTACAGCTAAAGAAATTGAGTCTGGGATTCTCATTGCTTTTTGTGAGGTCATAACAACACTAAGAACTAAAGCAGGATTCACATAAGGTCATTTGACGCCAGAGCTCATGCCTGCAGCTATTTGGGGTCAGAATATCAAAATTACTTTTCAGTATAATATCATTTGAGCTATAAACACATACATACACAAACTCTTTTGTATGCACTGTTTGTCATCGTAGCTTTGAAATGGTACCAATTCAGTGTTGACTTAACTGGGTGTACAGTTTGAGACTGTAATTCAGGATCCATGAACTCTGATTCAAGCTCTGCTATTAATTAGCTACAGGCCCCTGGGGAAATCAGTTGTATCTCGTGGGACTGGCTTGCGTTTTTCTGGAGTTAACAGAATGGGTCATATGGTCATTATATGAGATACCATCTAGTTTTTTAAGCTAGTGAACTCCCATTAGGAAAGTATAATCTTGAAGAGACGTCTGTGGAAAGGCTGTTGTAGTTTATCTTCTCTGGCTTTGGATTTGTAATGTGTCCAGTGCTTTTGTAAGGTAACAGTTTGCTTTTCTTCATAATACACAGAGGAAGATCCTATTCCCTCTTTAATCAGGTCATGAAATTTAGAAAAATACTTAATAAAATGCTAATATAAAGTGTAAAAGGTTTTTTTAATGTAATTTCATCCACTATTGATTTTCCTTATATTACAAATTTAAGGTCTTTACTAAATTACCTTATTTTTATAATCAGTAATACAAATGAATCTTGATTGTTATATATATATAATATTAGTGGATTTTGCTAATAATTATAGTATCTTATTTCTTATTTGTCTTCAAAATAAGATTAAGTAACAGCATTCCATTTATTTCTACCTTGAATTCAGCTGTAATGATCCCAGCTTTTATGTTGAAAACGAGCATATTGTCAGCATTCTGTACAGCATTGGAGAAATCAGCCTCTTATTAAATATTTATTGTATTCTTATGGTGTATATGAGACATATAACAGAGACTATTTATAGTATTTTTATATCAGGATCCTACTAGTGATTCAGGCTGTCTACACTGAGAGGAGACAAATTGGACCAGAAATTAAATTGCTTGCTCTTGCTTAGTTGTATTCCTGTTTGAATTTTTTTTTTTTAAATACATTACACCAACAAGACAAGTCAAGTAATAGTGAAAGTTTAAAATGTACAGACATTCAATTACATATTTTTTCTAGTTTGAAAGACTAATAAAGCAAAGAAGCCATACAATTCTCTGTATGTTTTGCCTGTCTCTGATATAAAACACATTAATATATAAATATATTTCACAACCTTATATATTTCTTAATTATAGCATTGCATTAAAAGTGTGTATTAGTTTGGTTGTATATTGTGTCTTTTTTTTTTTTAAACTCTTAAGCATGAACTTTTACCTTTCCCAAAACCCTGCATGGACTTACCTCTATAGACTTGTGAGACTTCATAAAATAGTAGCTGTGCTTTTGTCTTTAGAAAATAAGCTTTTGTTTGTTGCTCTCAATCAGTTTTGAACTCCATAGCTATGGTCATCCTTTTATGAGTTTATTTTAAGCTCTAGGAGCAGTGTTTCCAAGATAATAACAAAATGTCATTTTGCTCAGAAGCTGATCCTTGCTCCATTTTCCAAGGTATCCTCTGCTTCTCCTATTTGTATATTCTCTCAAGATTTGAGAACTGTGCCACACTTGGTCTCTATATTTGCTCCCATGAATATTTTGTTACTGCTTCTAAGAAGGACCAAAGCACCCACACTTTGGTCTTCTTCTTCATGAGCTTCATGGGGTCTTTGAGTTGTATCTTGGATATTGCGAGCTTTTGGGCTAATATCCATCTGTCAGTGAGTGCATACCATGTATGTTCTTTTGTGATTGGGTTACCTGACTCAGGATGATATTTTCTAGTTCCATCCATTTGCCTAAGAATTTCACGAATTCATTGTTTTTAATAGCTGAGTAATAGCCGGGCGGTGGTGGCGCACGCCTTTAGTCCCAGCACTTGAGAGGCAGAGGCAGGCGGATTTCTGAGTTCGAGGCCAGCCTGGTCTACAGCGTGAGTTCCAGGACAGCCTGGGCTACACAAGAGAACCCTGTCTCGAAAAAACAAAAAAAAAAACAAAAAAAAAAAAAAAAAATAGCTGATAATACTCCATTGTGTAAATGTACCACATTTTCTGTATCCATTCCTCTATTGAAGGACATCTGGGTTCTTTCCAGCTTCTGGCTATTACATATAAGGGTGCTATGAACATAGTGGAGCATGTCCTTGTTATATGTTGGAGCATCTTCTTGGGTATATGCCCAGGAGTGGTATAGCTGAATTCTCAGGTAATGCTATGTCCAGTTTTCTGAGGAACCACAAGACTGGGGGGGGGGGGGAATGGGGAAAGGAGATAACATCTGAAATGTAAATAAAATATATAACTCAAAAAATAAATAAATAAAAGAACTGTGCCACAACAAATTCTGACTGTTACCAAAAACTGTAGTCCTCCCCTTGTTGTCAGTGTTAACTTTCTTTGCTTTCAGTCACCCCGTGTCTAAAAATACAAAATGGAAAGTTTCAGAAATAAATAAAATTCTTCAGTTTTCTGCTTCATACTGTTTTGAATATCAGATGTAGTTTTACTCTTTCCTTCCTAGAATGTGAATGATGTCTTTGTCTACTGTGTCCACAGTGTGTAGGTCACCCATTCATTAGCATCCTTTAGTAAAGTTAACTGATCTATGGTCCCAGTGGCACGGGAGCTTGTGTTCAAGTGTATACGTGGCCTTTCAGTTGTAGCCTACTACTGCTTGAAAGATAGCCTGTGTGCTATTACCTCCATTCACTTATCACACAGACATTGTACTGTTTCATGTCACCATGAGGAAATGAGGGGAATCGGACACAGTAAGATGTCTTAAGAGAAAAAAAAAAAGAAGCCACATTCACCTAACTTCCATTGTAGTATGTTGTCTCATAGTGTTTCGTTTGTTCTTGTTATTCTTAGTGTACCATTGAGTATATATTAAACTATGCATGGTAGGAGAAAGCATAGTACACATAAGGCTCAGTCCTGTGTATAGTTTCACTATATCAAAATATATTGCTGCTAAAAAGAAAAAACCACTGTTGTTGGAAAAACTACAAAGATAATTAAGATGTTTATAAAAGTTTTCATAAATATTTAAAGGGCATAGTTATCAAGGGTTTATATATAAACCTTAATGTCCTTATCTCTTTCAGGGTAAACCTTGGCTGTGGTGCTCTTTTTCTCTTCACACTGTGTGGTTTTTATTTCTTTTTCCCCAGCTGTTTTTTTTTTTCATTATAGATCTGCATAAGAGTGATAATAATCATGTGACAGAGTCAGTATTAGGCTGTTTTGAAATCTTTCTGCCAAAGAAATTAGCCCTCTACCTTTAAATTTAGCCTCAAGCAAGTTTTTAGGACAAAACCAGAAAGAAGCCACCTTTTGACCAAAATATCACAAGTATGGTCCCCAAGGTAGTTGCTAAGATTGTTAACCTCTAAACCACTGAAGCTGGGCCTCTGCAGTTTCCATAGCTTTCAGCATCCCTGTCTTCATGACCCACTAACCTCTATTTACAGTATGCAGTGCAACCACTATACTAACACAAGTCAGAACTTCTCACATCTTCCATGTTCCTCCAAAAACCATAATGATCAGGTCTGTCACAGCAGTAGCACACAACTAGGACCAGCTTCTGTCTTAGGTGTCTGTGGTTATGGCAAAACCCATGACCAAGACAACTTAGGAAGGGTTTCTTTGGGGATTATAGTTCCAGAAGCACAAGTTCTTCTTCATCATGGCTGAGAAGCATGGGAGCAGGCAGGCTTGGTGACTAGAGGACCAGCTGCGTGCCCATATAACAAACACCAAATGGGGCGGGGTGAGGGAGAAAGCTTAAAATAGCATTAATCTTGTGACACCACAAAGCTTGTGCCCAGTGCACTTTCTTCAAAAAGGCCACATGTCCCAAATAGCTAACTTGGGAAGTATTCAAATGCCTGGATGTGGAGAATAAAAATCATTTAAACAGGATTATGACAGGATATTTCCCCTAGAATTTTCTCCTGAAAGTTAAATGATCCTATATTTTTCTGGTATTTTACATATCACAATTTCAATAACTTAGTACGTTGGATAATCTATTGTTTGAACAGATTATAAGCCTCATGTGTCAGGGACTATATAGGGGTGACTTTTATTTTTTTTAAGTTCAATACAGTACTATCACATGGTCATTTGATTTGATCAGGGATGGTTGTATGCATAGCTTACATATCTTTCTTTTTAAATGGGATATTTGAAATTTCATTACATGGAATAATATTGTCATAGTCTCATATTCTAGATTGTAAAACATTGAGAAGTACATTATATCAATAGAATCATTAGCTGCTTAAAGAGACCATTGATTAAATGATGCATTGTCATATAAGCTTTATAAGTGATTTGAATCTTGCCAACTGTCCTACATTTGGGAATCGTTTAAATACATACCAGTAGATGAGTTCATTATAGTAATAACTTAAAGCAAATGGTTTTAAATTTAATTTTAAAGCTACTCAATAGCCAAGAGATAATCTGCTAATTCAGGAAATAAGCGTATATGTTTGTTCCTGATAATAAAGTACCACAATAGAGAATTTTGCTTTTGCATGTGATTTTTTATGAAGTACTTGAATTTTTTTGAAGTAAATAAAATATCCTTTTTGTTCTATAAAAAGTTAATGTGCCATAGGAGATATATTACTTGGAAATCTAATGAGCTATTAATTCCTAATAAAACAATGAAGATTAATGGGCTCACTCTGGGGAAAATAGCACTCAAGTTGAAATAAGTCTATTTGAGAGAGTTTAGTCAGATTATTTGAGAGAAAGGTTTTTATAATTTGGTGTCTAGTAAGTTTATCTCTAAAGATTTAGCCCTTTATGTGGAGTTGGTCTTAATAAAAGAGCAGTGTATGTTAGATTGAGAAATGACTGATCTTGAAGATGCAAGAAACCTAACTTTGAAGAGAAGAAAGTGTCTGATGCCATAGCCCAGCTTTGTACAGTATTAATCCTTAAAAAGCAGACTTCCCCTACACAATGCCTTGGGGTCAAAATATATTCCAGATTATTCCGAAATAAGAACCTTGTTTAATCAATAGAAGCTTGTCTATAAGTCACCAGTAGCAAAAAGGAGGATGGTTCTTTAGAAGTAGGTTCCCAACATTTTCAAATAACGCAGAGGTTGTTACTGTGTTTAAGTGAAAATGACTGTTCTGTATAGTAGACATTTTGAAATACCCGATTCAAAGTATTAAAGTAAACTGTTGTTATTGAGAATGTCTACTAGCGAATGAAAATATTGTTGAGAATAAAAACTGGTTGTATTACAAATCATTACAGCATTTATAGTTACATTTGTCACAATATAGTTAAATCATGTTCTAATGGTTCTTAAACTATAAGAACTAAAAAAATACATGACATGAGTTTCATTGGTGAAATATTTCTCAATAACTTTAATTTTCTGGCAGGCAGTAGATAACCGATTTATAGTGTAGAGTCTGTAATGAGCTATCAATACTGTGGAGACACCTAACCTCTGGTATTTATACCTGAATACTTCTGAATTGTCTTTGAGGCAGAGTTAACAGTTCTGTGAAGACATTGTAAGTACAGATATTAATTAAGCACAGGGGTTATTATAAAGAGAGAGGGACAAGGAAAAAGTAAGTTGCACCTATGTGGGCATGGGCCTGTCAAGAAGGTGTGGCCATAAGTATTATTTCAGTTGTAACTACATAGTACTTAAGAACAAAGTATCTTTACTTCAGAGTGTTTGCTGTTCATTTGCCTTTAATGTTTGTATCAAGATGACTTTAGATTATAAAGGAGTTGTCAAAGTGGTATAGAAAGCTGGTGTGATCTTGCCTGGTTCTTTTTTTCCATTAACAACTTACAGAGGAGTTATCAGCCTTAAAACAGAAAGAAACTTTAGACGGTTCTCTGAAGTAAACATTGGCATTTACTAGATGTCATTGCTGCCTCTATGTCTTCTCTGGACATAACTCAATCAAGGCTCACTTTCGTTTCATCAGTTGAGTATTGTTAGTTTTGTTCCATTGGTAATGATTGGCACTTGGTTATTTTATACAATGTCTTTCCAGTGCAGCTTTTTTGTTCCTTTGGTTTTTGTTTTTAAAGAAAGGATATCTCAGTGTGGCTCTGGCTGTCCTGGAACTTGATCTGCATACCAGGTTGGCCTTGAACTCACTTGCTTGATCCACTTGCTTCAGTCTCCTGAGTGCTGGGATTAAAGACATGCTCCACCACCTCCTGGCTTCCATTTGAATTTTTCTAGTATGTTCTTATGATTAGGCAAGTTGTGTGTTAATCTGGAGTCTCTGACCTGTTACCATCACTCTCAGGATGTGACATAGGAATATGTCAGCATGGATTTCTGCTGATGCTAACCTGATACATCAGTTGGCATGGTGCTTATGAGGTTTTTCCCCTATGAAGTTATCATTGTGCCTTTTTAAAAAGGAGTTTCAAATCCTTTATATTTGGAAGACAGTCCAAAGAGTTGTTTTATTTTAAGTCTCTAGACAGTTTAAGTTTAGTAAAGAAATTTATGACATACTCTTGTTAATAAGTAGCCTTAGAAACATTTTAGCTTTAATGGCTCGGTGACCAAGGAGGAATGTAAAAAAGTTAAAAGAGGTTCTCCATACATATCATAGTTGTAATTCAATTATCCTAAAACTCTCTTTAAGTTTGATGTTGTTTTTGCAGTGAGTAAATTAAAACTTTAATAAAGACACAGTATACTGAAGGAATTCTGAATTGAGATTACTTAGGAATTTTTAAATTGAAAAAATTAATTATTGAGTATTTAATGACTTACTATGTTTGTTCCTTATCAGAATTATCACAAAATATTTATAATTGTCTGGCTTCCATAGATAACAGTATATAAGAAATTTAAACTATTAAAGTAGATTAGCTCTAAACATATACCTAAGCAATGCTACTAAGTGGACTGATCTTCTCTGTGTGTCTGTCTGCCTGTATTTCTCTCTCTCCTTCTTTCTCTGTCTCTCTGGAGGACATGTGACTTATAATTACAGTAATTTTATAGAAGACAGCATGAATTTGAGATAAAATGGGGGAGAACATGGGAGTGTTTGGAGGGGCGAGAAGAACAGGTAAAAATAATACAGATATGGAACTCATGTATGAATTTCTCAAAAATGTGAGTACCATAAGCCTGTGTTATTAAAGTTGCAATGATTCTGTAGCTTTGGGCAGATGTAACTTCGAAGTTTGTAAAGTCTGCAGTGTGGCCACTCTCATTTCGAGCCTTTCTTTCTTTTGTCCTTTCCTACGCACTACTTCTCTCTCTAGTTGACGTGTTGCTAAAATGAAGGATATATACTTTTGTGAGCTTGAGTTAAAAAGAGATTACTTTTACTGTCTTTTGTTTGAATGAATGAAAAACAGAAGTAAAATACTGCCATCTATTTCTGAGATGCTTAGGGATGAAACCATGAGATCCTGCTTGTTAGACAAGAGCTCTACCACTGAGCAGTATCCCAGGCCTCCATTCACCTCATGACATGTGTACTTGACCTGACTTTTACTAGAGAATCCAATGTTACTTTACTTTTATTCTGTATTCCTAGGATTTTTAATTAAGTATGCAACTCTGTCATAAGAAAAACCCATATACTTTTTACAGTAAGTTTAATTAAGCATTTCTTGTTAAGTTCACTTCAGTGTCTACGATAGCCCACTAAAGTTGGAATGCAGTTGTAAAATGGTAGATTAATTGCCTTTTGTATGGAGTGAAATAAGAATCTCAAATATGCAAAGTCAGGAAATGTAATTAGAATTCTCAATTGCTTATTCAGTGCATTGGAAAGCTGTATGCAGAAGAACAGGAAAGGGCCAAAGGTTGTTAAATGTAGCACATTACGCACGTTTTACACTTTACTTAATGACCCAAGTGTTTATGACTATGAAGTAAATGCACCATTCAAAGAATTACGGTGGAATTGTGAAGCATTAAAAACTCCAATTAATTTAGTCTGAAGTATGCGATGTGCTCATTTTGCCTGAAACATTTTCATTATCATCAGTATTTTTCCAGTTATTAGGATAAGCTTTTCCTCATTGTGCAGCAGCATTAGCATGTTGTCTATAGTAAAGCATGCTCTGAAATACTGTTGAGAGTTAAAACTAATGTGTGCTCCAATATCAAACACATACACATAATAATAATAAATGAAATTAAAAGAAAGTGGTGTTTGGGTGCAGCTTGAAGCAATTTGGGTGTATTACTTTTCTACACCTCTTCTATGATTGCAAACTTTTTAAGAAGATTAATTTATTCATTTTTAATGAATATTTATTATGTAGTATACCGTCACTGTCTTCAGACACACCAGAAGAGGATTTCAGATCCTATTTCAGATGCTTGTGATTATCAGGCCTGGGGTTTATCAGAATTAAAGTTTAATTCTGCTCATACTACAAGCTTGGACTGTCAGATGCTTGTGAGCCACCTTGTGGCTGCTGGGAATTGAACTCATGACCTCTGGAAGAGCTGTCAGTGCTCTTAACTGCTGAGCCATCTCTCCAGCCCGACTGTAAACTTTTTAAAAATATGTTTATAATTAAATAGCATTGCAGCACTTTCTCCCATTCCACCCTCCAGCCCCTCTTTCTAGCACTTCTCATGCCTTGTTTACTTTTAATTAGTGTTGTTACACATACACATGTATATATATAAATATACATAAATTTAACTTGCTGAATCTGCTTTTGCGTGTATGTACATGGTTTCAAGCCTGAATGCTCTGCATTGAGCAGCCAGAAAGAAGTTTCATTTCTGAGAGGCTAATGCTCCTCCTTCCACCTGACTGAAAACTTTTATAATAGTGTCTTTAAAAGATACACAACTGGGCTGGAGAGATGGCTCAGCCGTTAAAGGCTAGGCTCACAACCAAAAATCTAAGATACACAACTTATTTCTTTAAAAATATTATTAAAACATATACATATTTCTGATTGCAAATTTAAATTTTATTTCAATAACTATTCCTTCTCTGACATGTCAAAGACATATTAAACATTTTAAAGAAAATAGAAACATTTCCAGTTACTGCTTATCTGCACCCCAGTTTGCTTAACTACAGTAGCAACAAGCGTCCTCTCTGAAAATAGCATGGTCAGGAAAAGTAAAAGCAACTGATTTCACTCTTTTTGTAAACTTAGATCCTGATTTTTCTCACTTATTTATAGACATAGTTTGTACCGTCAAACTATAAAAGGACTCAATAAAAGACAAATTTTGTAGTTAGTAAAGTAGTCTTTGCTCACAGTGGAAATGTAAGAAAATTGAGAATCTCATTGGCAATAAAATAAAACAATAATATCACTTAGTCCTTCGGGCCCTTAGTGAAGAAAGTTTATAGAGAGCCATAGGAGGAAAATGTTTCTTTAACTGCAGAGGGATGGGTGTCTTCATTTTTTTGGATTTTGTTTTATTTTGTATTTTTCCTTGTAAAATCTTCCCCATATGTTTTATATTTTATTTTTATATAGAAAACCAATTAAATATTATAATTTGGAACAAGTAGTATATATATAATATATAAGTGTTTTTATCTTGAAGTATTTTAAGCTTACAGAAACAGGATAGATAATTTCTAGCTCCCTCTGTCTAGTTGACTGTATGTTTCCATCTTGTATAGCCAGCGTATAATAACCAGATCTAGAAAGTGTTTCCAGATGATTTTATTGACCACCCTGTGTATATTATCAAGGTCTTCAGTTTTCCCAATAGTCTTTTTATGGTCCACTATTCCAGACTGCATTAAATGATTGTGCTACCTCCACCATCTCCAATTGTGACAGTTTCAACTTTTGTCATCCCTGACCTTGGCATTTTTGCAGACTACCATTGAGTTCTTTTATAGAATACCTGCTGTGTGCTTTCCCATGATTAGCTCAAGGGAAGACTACAGGATACAGGCCCTTACTGATCTTGGTGATGCTAAATATTGCAAGTGATACTGATCTTGGTGATGCTAAATATTGCAGGTGATACTGATCTTGGTGATGCTAAATATTGCAGGTGATACTGATCTTGGTGATGCTAAGTATTGCAGGTGATACTGATCTTGGTGATGCTAAGTATTGCAGGTGATACTGATCTTGGTGATGCTAAGTATTGCAGGTGATACTGATCTTGAACATGTGGCTGATGTAGTATTTACTGAGTTGTTGGGTTTGAACTTATGTAAAGAAACAAAAGGAAATCGTATGCCTTTTTATGGTCTTACCTTTAAAAAAAATCCTTTAAAACTGGCAGTTTACAAGGTAAGCCTAATGTCTTTATTTGTACACTATAGCTTGAGTCCACAAACTACCTGAGCTGTGAAATACTCAGATTTTAAAATAATTTGCCATTGCATAGAGTTAGTTTCTGCTTAAAACAGAAGAAAGTGGATAGATTTCATTCATTAACATTAAGTATTTGAGCTATAATCAGAAGAAAAATGCATTAGTCAGTAAGGGGAAATAGAAGGAGTCTTTGTCCCAAATTAGTGGCACAAGGTAAATTTTATTTAAAGGAAATCTTACAACTTCTGTGCAGTAGTAAGGATTTCCGTTTGACAAACAAGACAAGTGTTTATTCTTATTTCTCTTCTCAAATAACTCTTCATTCTCTGCCACCTAGAGTATTAGACCATTATTACATGTCCTTGTGTGCCTAGAAATAATGTCTCTCCTCTTTGTCATACTGTCAGTGTAAAAAAATAAATAAATAACAAGGAGGCTTCTGAACCACATTTAGTCATTAGGAGTTATAGGTGTCACTGTCATATGACTGCCCACCATATCTGATTAAAAGAAGTACAAGGTCACTTGGAATCAGTATGGTTTCTGGAGTTTGAATAACAAGTTTAAGCATTAAGAGCACGCCTGCATGCATTCCAGTACCCCAAAGGGTATGTTTTCTTGACGGTTGCTTCAGGGATCCTTCATGAAACAAATGTCAAGCTTGTCAGGACTGTCAGTAAGAAAACGACCCATGTAGCAGGGGTCTTCTTTCACTGGGAAACAAACAGATGTCTTAGCTCAGCAGAGTGAAACCCTGCCATCAGAGGCACTACCGGCCCGCACTTACTATCCATAGTAAAGAAATGCTGTGCTGAAAACCTCCTTTCATGCAGCTTCACTTGCTGGGCTCTTACTTGTTAATGATGTTCAATCTGTTGCCTGAAGGAGTTGGTTAGTCCTAAACTGTATAGAAAGTTCTTATAAAATTGGCCTACAGTGTTACATATACACTTCCAAAGGACAATCCATCAGAGCTTTATGGGATCAGGCTGGAATGATTTTTTTTTTAAGGTAAAATCTATTACATTTATTTTTATACTGTCATGCTATAGCAATTTCAGTGTTATATCCCAGCAATTAGACTGGATACTCTTTTACTCCTTTCTGTGATCTCTTGCTATTTTTAAGTCACAGCTGCAGTCATATAAAATAATAGTCTTTGATGGTTATATAAGTGATTTAAGATGTAAAAAGGCAAATTTTTAAGGACTAATCTTGAGAATAAAAAAGAAAGCCAAGACAGTATGTATTTGCCTAAGCAGAGACAGAGCTACAAGTGACATGCCTTTCAAGAAGACTGCTGTCATAGTGATGCTTTAGCTTCCAGACTTGTTTCTGTTACATATACTAAACTATTTGTAACTTAATGGAAGTTGCAAACTTTTATTTTACTTAGCAGCATTCTCCTATAGTTTCTACTTACTAAAGATAAAAAGCAAACTATATAGACACTACCTAGACCTTAGGCTTCCCAGGCTTGTTATCACATCGATACATTAGGATGTTTAATTTTTTATGTGCATGGGGTTTTTTTTTTGCCTCATTTGTGTGTGTGTGTGTGTGTGTGTGTGTGTGAGAGAGAGAGAGAGAGAGAGAGAGAGAGAGAGAGAGAGAGAGAGAGAGAAAGAAAGAATATGTAAGTGTTGCCCACAGAGACCAAAAGACAGCAACAGCTGGAGCCCCTGAAACTGGAGTTACAGATGGTTGTGAGCCTCCATGAGGATGCTGGGGAATTGATCCTAGTCCTCTGGAAGAACAGCTAGTGTTCTTAACCACTGACAGTTTCTACAGCCCCTTTACATTTGTACTTTGAGTTAAAGTAGTGTTAAAATTGCTAGATAAAGTTAGATACATTTTATTAATGAAATACTATTAGCCTGACACTTGGTAGATGATAAAGGCTTTGTTTGTTTGCCATGACTTAAAGGATATTCATTTTAAATGGCTCTATTGGGGCTGGAGACATGGTTCAGTGGCTGAGTGCACCTGTTCTCTTATAGAGGGACCCGGTTCTATTAGCACCTACATAGTGGTTGAGAACCATCTATAATTTCAGTTTCAGGAAAATTAATAACCTCTTCTGTATTCCATAGACACAGAAATGGATGTGGTACACATATGTAATTGTACACAAACACTGATACACCTACAAGTAAAAGAAATAAAACTAAAGTATATGGCCATTTTGGCACATACTGTTTCACACATTTTTGCTTTCCTTCTTTATCAGTGTTGTTACTGTAAATCAAGATTACTGGAAGCATGTTTGCTGAATAAGGAATGACAATGTGCCTTTTTTTTTTTTGGTTTTTTATTTTTTTCGAGACAGGGTTTCTCTGTGTAGCCCTGGCTGTCCTGGAACTCACTCTGTAGACCAGACTGGCCTTGAATTCAGAAATCCTCCTGCCTCTGCCTCCCAAGTGCTGGAAAAAGGCGTGCACCACCACTGCCCGCTTACAATGTGCCTTTTTAAAGTGTGTATTCATTTACCCGAAACTCTTGTCCTTAAATGCCAATATTTCAGCCGGGCGGTGGTGGCGCACGCCTTTAATCCCAGCACTTGGGAGGCAGAGGCAGGAGGATTTCTGAGTTCGAGGCCAGCCTGGTCTACAGAGTGAGTTCCAGGACAGCCAGGGCTATACAGAGAAACCCTGTCTCGAAAAAACCAAAACAACAAACAACAAAAAAAAAAAAAAAAAAAAGATTAAATGCCAATATTTCATAGAATTCAGAAAACATTGAGTAGACTCCAGTAGTATGCTAATTGTACCCATTTAGACAGTAGGAGTATAATATAAAGAAGAAGGCCTTGTTTGAAAAGCATCTTGACAAATTTGGTACTACTTAACAAAATGTACTGTCTCAGTTACATTTCCATTGCTGTGATAAAACTCCATCATCAAGGCCACTGACAATGGCAAGTATTTAAATGGGCTCATGGATTTAGAACCATGGAGTGTGTGGTAGCAGAACCAAGGCCAGCTGGCAGGAAGAACTGAGAATTAGCATCTTGATCCACAAAACCGTCCCAGGTACCACACTTCTAATGATGCCACACTTGCCAATCTTTCCCACACATTTCCACCCACTGAGACCAAGTAGTCAAACATTTTGTTTCATCTTTTGATGGGCATTCTCATTCAACCCACCACGGCTTTTTACTGAGGGATTTTCTATACCGACACTGTCTCACTAGTAGAAGGCAGTGGAAGGTAGAAAATGAAGATTTTATTTTGAATAGGTTGTAACTAAATGTAATTTCTAGAAACTCTTGTGTTTACTAATACCTTTTCAGATGTCTATTGATGGAAAATAATCTACTCAGTAGAGATAAGTTAAAGGGAAGTTAAAATGACTTACAGTAGTAGTTTTTGGAAAAAATAGGCAATATTGTACTGCCATGATGATACTAAAATCCCATCTGATATCTCAAGTATCTATAAAGCTTCAGAATAATTGGTAATATTGATAATTTCTGTAATTTCCTAATATTGATACAGTCTAAATCAAAAATGCTATGGAGGTTAGAGACAAGGATACTTTCTTCATTTTACTGATTGTAGAAAAGGGGTTTGTTGTTGTCTAGTTTTGTTTTTTTCCATCAAAGGCAATTATACAGACCCGATTTGCATTGACACTAAGCAAAACTAGACAGATAATTTATTTAAACTTGGTTTTATACAATACAGAGGTATAGAATGATATTTTTGGAGATAACTAGTATTCATTTTATGTAAAGATACTTGAGAATTGCTGCCTATGTTTTAATTAACTTAGTAATGTTTTAGAACATGCCTATTTCAGTTAATAAAAAGTGAAAGATCATATTGATAAATCAGAAATAACAGGAAAGCAAGACTCCATGGTACTTGGATATTGTTGAAGGGATATATGTAATAAGATAGATTACCAAATATAGGATGAAATATTTTTCCAGATGCTTATTATTTATGCTTTGAAGGTCAGCATTTAATATTAAGCACAAGGTACATTTCATTCCTCTGGTAGCAGACATTATGATGTCACTTCATTATCCACCATGTGCCATGGGAAACGGTTGTGAATTATGAGGCCACCGCTTAGAATCGAAACTAGAAGATTGTAAGTGTTCTACAGCATGACATGCCCATGTTTCCTATTTTAGAACTGACTGATCTTCAGATAACATATGGTGGTACAAGTAATTGAAAAATTGACAGACCTGTCAAGAAAGTATGCTAGATGAGACCAAAATGCCATGCTGGAGCACATAAAGTGTCTCACAAGTTAAATTTATTGTTTCTTATCAAAGAGCAAACTAAAGGCTATCTGGTTCCCCTGCTACAGAGAGCACTGTTTAGTAGTATGTGTTCAGAAAGTAATCCTGAAGCCTTGAAAAATTGGTTACTTTTAATCAACATTTAGAAGAAAATTCCATGTAATATAATTAAACAGTAAGAATTTTATAATTATAGATATAGAATCATTTCCTTATTCTAGAATCAGAATAGTACCTTGTTTTGCTTTTAAGATACTGTTAAATGTGTTGTCAAGCTGAAAACTCTGAAATTTAGGGTTTAATGTTTGCTAAAATTTATTTTGCAGGAAGATGAAAATGAAGCTGAAAAGAAAAATGCATCTCAGGAGCTCAGCATGGAGCAGAAAAATCCAAAGAAATAAAGAAGGATTGTCTAGTGTGTTCTGAAGCATTTACATCGTAATGCTGAGGCAGATAACATTTCTAATTTGTAAAATGTTAATTGTAAAATCTAATTTACAAAACTCTTCTCAATAAAGTCCTTGAAATAGGAGCTTGGATTTGAAATTCATATTTTTTTAAACAATTCAACTTTGATTTAAAGGCCAGACACCATCAGAATATCTTTTAGTTTCTTTATTGTTTTGTTTTGGTTTTGTGGCTTTGTTGTTGATAGTAGGATTTATTTTGTTTCAGTTTTTGTTCTTTTGAGACAGGCTTTCATTGTGTACTCTTGTGGACCTAAAGGTTCACAAGACCAAGTTGTGCTCAGACTTAAAGAGATGTAGGCCATCATAACAGCCTCTCAAATGTTTTTTAAAAGAAAGAAATTGTCAAAAATACAAGCACAAGATTTTCTTTGTCCTGGGACCTAAGTAGAAAAGGGTTTTGTTGTTGTTGTCTTGCATCTGTATGGCCTAAAAGAAACCTCTGGGAATATGTAAATCATTTTTATTTTTATTCTTTTTAGTATATTCACTTGTTATCTTCCAAAAGGAAGATACAAAGTTCCAGTTAGCAATATAAGGAAAACCCAGTATTCTGGTTTGCTTTCCTGTTCTTATGATAAACACTACAACTAAAAGCAACTTTGCGGACAGAAGAATTCACTTCAACTTACACTTCCAGGTCTCAGGAAGCTATGGAGGAACATGGCTAACTGGTTAGCTTCCTTATACAACCTGGGCACAGTTGCCTAGGAAGAGTGCCACCCAAAGATGGGCTGAGCCCACCGCTGTCAGTCAAGATACCTCTCAGAGATATAGCCACATGCCTGTGTGGTTTGTGTAGTTACTAAGTTAAGGATCCCTCAGTCAGGTGAGTGTAGGTTTGTGTCAGATTGACAGTAAAACTAACTGGGACCACCAACATAATTAAAAAGAAATGCTTATGAATGCAAATACTGAAAACCAGCCAATGCCACAGGAAATACAGTCACATGATAGTCCAGGTTTGCAGAAAGGATGAAAAATAATTTGACAATCCTCTGTAGCAGAGATAATGCCATGATTTTTTATTTTTTTGTCATCCCCAGAGTGACCCTTTCTTTTAGTCCAAACATGGCAGCTATAATTACATATACTCCATAGTGTGGCCCATAAAATATACAGGATAAAAATGTGAATCACAGAAACGATATTTCAATCATTCCTTCTTTAAGCCAAAATGTAGCAATTTCTGTATGCTGTGGCCCTAGGCCTGAGCAAGTGCTTATCTTTCCAGGAGAGCTGCAGTTGACAAAGGCTGCCCAGAACAGTACTGTGAACACCTAACATACATGTTAGTACAAGTCTATACTAGTCCAAGTGTCTCCATAAAGAGACAATTTCTTTTTTTTTTTTTTTTAAATCAAATCATAATTTTTACTTATTCACACAGGGGTTATAAACACAAAAGGCAGGACGTGGGGAAGGGGATGACACCGGAGTGTAGGTGTCCAAGGGGAGTACAGATATCTTTCAGAACAGGGTATCGACTGGGTGAAGGTTCAGGGGACAGGTCACTATGACTCTGCCTATGATTCACTTGTCCTTATCTAAGTTGGTACTTAAATGCCATGATTTTTAAGCCATAATATATTTTAATAAGAGGACTGGAGAGGTGACTCAATGGTTAAGAATTCTTACTGCTTATAGAAGACTGGAGTTTGAAGGGAAGAGGAAGAGCAAGAGAGGAGGGGGCAAGAGAGGAGGGACAAGCAGCCCCTTTTATAGTGAGTCAGGCCATGCCCTGAATAAACTTTATTCTATACTAAAAAATAGAAGGAGGAGGAGGAAGAGGAGGAGGAGGAGAAGGAAGAAGAGGAGGAAGGAAGGAAGAAGAAGAGGAGGAAGAAGGAAGAAGAAGAGGAGGAGGAAGAGGATGACGATGACTGGAGTTTTGCTTCTAACACTTAAATCATACAGCCCCAGGGAATCTAGCAATACTTTCAGTCTCTATAGACACCTCTGTTCATGGACACACATGCACACACACAATCTTTTTAAAACTAGTTTATAAGGACCTATGTATCTGTCCATACATACTTCTCTCAGCTATTTAAAAGCAAAAACACTATATGCTTCTTTGGCTTACACATTTTCCAAACTCTTTCTGCCCTTCATTTTTATTAGTGTGTTAAAGCCATTGTATGCTCCTTGCTTCTGACTTCTGAGCTGGTATTTGCCAACTCCAGGAGTGGAATAAATCTAGTTGCAGTTTGTACAGTTCTGGCAGATGTCTTTGTTTGATTATTGAAGGCAGAGTTGCTTAAAATATGGGTCAGAACTTTGAGGGAGCTTGCAAGAGAATGCAACATGCAACATCCTCTCTGTTAAAATGGAATCAGTATGTTTCCCTGGGGTCGTATTTTTACCACTTGCATCTGACAAGCTCACTAAATGTGACAGTACGATGTGCTGGTAGTTGATACAGTAGGCTGAAATAAAGAAAACTGCAAGTAGGCCAAACAAGTTTATTGAAGGATAGCCTCTAATCTGACTGGAAATTAAGAAAGGAGCTCAAACTTATAAAACATGCTCCCTGAGGGAATTCTGGACTGGGTCAAAGGAAAGGCTGAGAAGGCAGTTCAGAGTCTGCACAGGAGTTTTGCCCTAAGCAATTTCAAAATCACTGTGACATATTTTCCTTCATGGATCTATTTCAGAACAGCCATATTTACACAGATTGATATGTTATCAGGTTTTTAGTGGTGATGGTTGGTTTTTGGTTTTTGTTTGTTTTTTTGTTGTTGTTGTTTGTTTGTTTGTTTTTGCTTTTGTTTTGAATCAGGGTCTCTGTGTAGTCCTGGCTGTTCTAGAACTTATGTATACCAGGCTGGCCTTGAACATAGAGAGAGATCCTCTTGTGTCTGGAGTGTTGACATTAAAGGTGTGTGCCACTATGTTTGGCTATCACTTTGAAAGGTAATGCTAGGTGTTTCATACCTTAGCAGCCACATTACATGTTTTGGGTTATGCATAGTCATGCCTATGACTATGAGATTGATGCTGTGGCTTTTCATGTTTTAATAATGAGCAATGTGCGCCTTAAGAGAAATAATCGAACAAAAGCTGTGTACTTTGTATTGAGCCACAATGGTTTAAATGCAAAGAGGCTTTCCCCAAAATATCACAATCTTTACATAATAGCCACTAGTATGTTTCTTTTGATCTGTACTTTTCATTCTACTTCACCTGTAATTCTCTGCACTAACATTTTAGTGTTTTTATTATTTTTCAATTTGTTTTTATTATTTTGAATTGTGTCTGTATATGGAGAGGTGCACTTCAGTACCGGAGCTTTTGGAGCCAGAGAGGCCAGAACCTATGAAACTAGTTACAGTAGTGAACTGACCAAGTGGGTGTTAGGAATCAAACTTTATCTTCTGCAAGAACAGTATATGCTTTCATCTTGGAGCCATCTCTCCTGAGCAACTTTCATTCATCTTGGACTTTTGTTCAAGTGAAATAGAAGAAATGGCGTAACTACCACGCTTTATACTCCAGAATAGAATGCTGCTTCTAATGGACCAACTGTGAAAACAAACTATTGTTTGTCTATGACATCCCAGAGGAGCTTTGTCTATTTCTTTAAAAAAAAAAAAACAAGTGGTTGGTTCCATTTTGTATGTTGCCATCTGTTCTATTGCTGCCTTCATTTCTAAAATGAGCAGTGAGTGTGGGAGGCACAGTGAAAGCCACTGTGGGGATATAGTCAGTATTTGTACTTAACTGATACTGTTGTTCCAAAAGTGTTATGATGTCCCTTTAAAAAAGTTTTCAGTGCACCAGCAAGATGGTATAATGAGAAAGGTTGTTTGCTATTAAGCCTGACAGCCTGAATTTGATCCCTAGGAGCCACATGATGGTCACAAGAAAGTTGCCCTCTGGCTTCCGCATATACACATACACCCAAATGAATGAATGAATTAATAAAGGTTAAAAACATATTTAACAACATGTACCCATAATTTAGGATAGTGAATGTTAGAGTAAAAGTCCTTAAATTTCCCTTCAGAAAAAAAGTGTGTATGAATTAGTCAGAAGCTTAAAGCCCATACTTGGATATTCTATGTTAAAATATGTGAAATTTCTTTGTAAGATTTACCTGTTTTTGAAATTGTGTGTGTGTGTGTGTGCTCTGCATGAGGATGTGTGTGTGTGTGTGTGTGTGTGTGTGCTCTGCATGAAGATTTGTACTCCTGTATGCAATAACTGCAGAGGCCAGAGGCATCAAATTCTCTGAGCCTAAAGCTAGAGGCAGTTGTGTACTGCCCAACATGGGTGCTAGGCACCAAAATTGGAACCTCTGTACTAGCAATATAAGTTCTTAAGTGCTGAGCCTTCTTCTCAGCCTTATATGTAAGTCTCATAATGCCACAAAATAATTATGTGACTGTCATTAATCACTTGATTTGCATGTTATTTATTTTCACGCTATAGATTGTGGTACATACTAGACCAGCCTGCCATAATAAACTAACCAGAGGGTGCATGTGTTAAAACATAAGAAGTTTATGTTTGCAGTTTGGTATGACTAGAATTTCTAGATTAAAGTTCAGTATGGTTGACTTTCTTTCCCATAAGGCATTTTCTGCCTAACTTATTTGGGTTGTGTTAAGAAACGTTGATGTTAAGTATCTGTAGCTATATAGATTCTTTATATTTACAGAAAGTCTTCATAAAGGTTGCTAATTGGCATATGATCTATAAGTTAACTTCTACAGAGTATCCACTGTATAATGAAATCTTCCTGTTTTCATTATCCCTTTACCCCTGTTACTTAACTCATTTATTAGCCAGTGCTAAGATAAGTACCGCGGCACTGAGGTGAGCTAAGACTACCAATGCCTGGAGAACACAGCTTCCTTTATACTTCATGATGCGTGTAAACCTAGCCTATAGTTCATAGAAACGAATTGTGTTATGTTAGCTTCTGAGTTATATTTCTTCATAACCCCCAAGAATTTAAACATAAAATAACCTTTTATTAGTCTTTCTCGATCACAAACCAAACCAATAGCATTTTCCCCCTCAATTGTGTTTAGTTTACACTCCTCCTTAGGTCTAGGCTATAAACAACAGAAGCAGACAGGGATGTTATACCACACAGCTGACTGACAAATGGAAGCTGCTAGATACAAGTTCTTAAATCCATTCAGCAAAACTTTAATAAGATCCCGTATGTGCCATGCTGTTTTCTGTGGTCTTCAGTGGGGAATAACAGTATATACTACTCTCGGGTATTCTCCTTACCTCTGATAAATCCACTGAATACATTTATATTAACACCCATTCAAATGTGTAACTCAATAACTCTGGGGACATGGATACATCCATGTGTATTACACAGGATTCTCCACAGGAGCTAAAGATGGGGAGATTTATAGGTATAGATTCACCTACACTGTAGGGACTAGGTAGCCAGACAGTGGTTGGCTGCACAATGGAGAAAACAAGCCAGTAGCTGCTTGGACCTTGAAGCTGAATGTCTCAGCAGTTCCAAAGCAATGGTGGGAGCCTGGAAGATTCCTGGAAAGCTGCTCGTATTCAGTTATCATTGGAAAGCCAAGAAGCCGGAGTCTGAGTCCATAGAGCACATCACAGCAACAATGGCCTCACTCAGGGAGGAGCAAAGTCAAGCAGGCAGTCGCTTTTTCCTCTCATATCGTTATATGTGCGCTTCCCACTGGATGTTGCTACCTTTGAGGAAGAGTGTAACATCATTTAGTTAATCCCTTCTGGAAATGCCATCATAGATGAGCCCAGAGATATATCTTTCTATTGACTCTAGACCCTGTCATGTCACTAAAATTAGCCCTTACAGCATGTGACCTCTGTTCCAATCTACAGAGCATTTCCACCACTCAAAATGTCCTTTCTTGTAGTTTTGAAGTCACACAGCCTTGTTATTTTCCCTGATTTATCTTCTTTTTCTTTTGTTTCTTTGTTTGTTTGTTTTTTATCACCTTGTACAAAGCTCAAGTCCATGTGGATCAAGGACCTCAACTTAAAGCTCACTGGCACAGGGGCAAACTTCCTGAACAGAACACCAATGGCTCAGGCTCTAAGATCAACCATAGACAAATGGGACCTCATGAAACTGAAAAGCTTCTGTAAGGCAAAGGACACTGTCAATAGGACAAAACAGCATCCTGCAGTCTGCAGAAAAATCTTCACTAACCCTACCTTCTTGTTGAAGTTTGCCTGATGTAAAATTCTACATAGTGAAATCACAAGCTAAATAATCTCACTGCCTTCACTCACGAGAGAGAAGAAATTTCCAAAGGGAAATTTAAGGACTTTTACTCTAACATTCACTATCCTAAATTATGGGTACATGTTGTTAAACACGTTTTTAACCTTTACTTATTTGTTTGTTTGTTGTTTGTTTGTTTGTTTGTTTGTTTCGGTGTATGTGTCTATGTGGAAGCCAGAAGACAACTTTCCTGAGTTAGTTCTTAGCATCATGTGACTCCTAGGGATCAAACAGGCTGTCAGGAGAGTGTTTTTGAAGTGATCTGTACTTTATTCCTACGTACTGAAAAATATGTCCTCATTGTGTGAATATACCACAATTTGTCCACCTATCCATTGACTGACTTTTAAACAGACATAAAATAGTAGAAATACAAATAGTCAAAAAGCACACAAAATAAAACGTTATTAGTAATTATAAAAAGGCTAATTAAAGCAAGTTACAACTATATCTCCACCAAGCTCTGCATATGAGTGACTGTGTTACCTATTGAACAGCTGACTCAGCACTACTTCATTTTAAGATGTGGTACCAAATTTTGGGACTTTAATGAAAGTAATAGCAATATTGCAATAACTTGCATTTGAATTATGTATTGAAATGCCTTTTTGAATAGGTTTAATTAAGTTTTTATTTTTTAATCTGTGACTACTAGAAAATTTAAATTTACATGCTCTTGAACAGTGGTCTTGGACTGTAATTCTAAGTCTGCAAACTAATCTTAGAAAGATACAGAGATACTCTGAAAATTTCATATATTGTTGGTGGAGACATAAAATACTGTACCATTTCATAAAAGAAAGGATCTTTCATAAAGTTAGCCAAACCCTTAGTACATGACTTATTAATGCTACTACTACAAGAGTCTATATAAGGGAAATGAAAACATGTTCACTCAAAGGTTTGTTCAGAATATTTTTAACCATCTTATTCATAATGGTCTCACTGTGGAGCCAATTATTGTTCCTATTCAGCTAAAAGTCACACTTCAATCTAGTTATTCCTTTCAGCATGTAATGCGATTCACAAAGTTAGGGTCTAATTCTTGTAGCTGTAACAATGGTGTAAACAAGTAATTATTCCAAAGCTACTATGAAAGTTTACATAGAAATTAAACAATATACAAAAGAACTACAAATTTTAACACTCACAAAGCAGTGTTGTAGCTTATTTGAAAATGCTCAATAGACTCACAGCTTTTTGAATGATCCCATATTCTAAGTTTTTTAATTTAAGTATGGCTGTGTGTTTCAGTGAATGCTACCCATTTTCCTTGGCAATAGAAAGTGTGAGGGGACAGCAGATATGTGTACCCTGTTGCTTGATAATGGAATAGCATGGCCTGCCTTGAGTCTGATTTCCACTCCAGGGGGCAGGACTTCCCCTGGTAGCTTTCTGAGCCTCCAGATGAAATGGGGGTGGGGTCAGTAGTTCTACTCCTCTAATACCTTTAGAAACGTAATAAAATTTTATTTGAATATTACATTATTCATTTTGCATTTGTATTCTTTTGCAAAACAGTCATTAATAGTCTTTCCTCTAAGCAAGAGCTTTGAATGTATCTGTTTTCCTGCCTACAATATATTTTGTCTTGTTTTTCTTGTTGCAATAAGTGTTTGCTTTTTTTTTTTTTAAATTAGATGTGAACAACTCATAAAAAGGAGACTCCCTCCTACAAAAGTTTTACATAGCACAAATAAACTGCAAAAACTGCTAAAAAAAAGCAATAAATTAATTTTATTTGTCATCTCTCCAGTCAGTGCCTGTGGTTCCTAAGGCCTGTACAGGTTTCTCTTGATTGAGTTCTGATACTGCTTGGGACTAAGGCAACTTCCTCTTGATACCAAACTAAATAAGGTTCACTCTAACTTGTGAAAGTTGATTAGAAAACTACTCCATTTTCCATTACATTTTTTACATAGCCATGAATGAGCAAATTTGTTCTCCATTCCATACTACTGAGCAATCATAGCAGGTAATAAATGTTGTCCCGTTGTGAATGCGATGTGGAATCCGTGACTTTGTTATCTGCAGAGGAAGTCAAGCACTTAAAGCAACAGTGTGAAATCTCAAGTAGACTGTGGTATAATTCTGATTTGTTTTTAGAAAACTCTTAATTTTCTAGTTACAAAGCCAAATAAGATCAGCCCTTTAAAACTACTGAGCCATGAAACCCATTCTCCTTAAGGGCTTTAAATTGGGAGCACACTCATGAAATTTATAGCTTTGATGAGATATATTTTGCCTGCAGTCAAGATGAGAGTTAGACCATTGGTTTCCCAGCATGACACCTATGTGTTCTTGTGTGCACAAGATTTCATTAGGCTCGTAATATCACAGCCAACATCACATTAATGTTTACAAGGTTGCCTTTGTCACTTTTACATCTTCCATTTACACCTGCAGCATGCTAAATAGCTCACTCTAGAGAATAAGACCCTGCTCTCCCTGCCACTATCAGTGGAGTGAAATTAAACCACCACTTTCATATTCAAGCTGTTCAAGCCACAGATTAGCAAAAGAGACAGCTTCTAGAAACAATGGATAATTGGATCAGATCAGATGCCTTTATAAGCGTGCATGTGGTAGCTTTCACTATGGACACTTGGAAATCAGAAAAGGTAGCCGGGCAATTCTGACTCTTACTATTTGGGGCAGAGCCTGCTCTAAAGGAGACATGAGATTATCATTGCTTTTAAGGACAGATTAACTTCTTCAGGACATTCAGACCTCAGGACAATGAGCAAAGGAGCTTGTTAAGTAGGACCTGCTGTATCATAAAGGCAGCCACCTCTACAGGAGCCTGCCATCTGCCTCACATAATGAATAAAGAGCTCTGCAGGAAGAAACCTATTATTTGGAAATGGTAGTGCTCTTTTTTATTAGGCAGTGAAATTCTGTGATTAAGAAAATCAGTTCTGTAAGCTGTGTTCTTAAATTTGTTTAAAGCATCTAAGATGTTTTATCTGTAATTTTACTATTCCCTCTCCTGTTTACTATTATTGACACTCTCAGAGACAATAAATTCTTGTGTACTCTGGAGTGCGACTAAGCAATTATTGATATTATTTCATCTTTAAAGAGATGTAAGAAGATATTTGTCTTGATTCTTAAGAGTGATCATATGTAAAGCATAAATAGATAGACTCCAAGTTCATATTTATATTTTTGTATTTGTAGAAATATAGAACTAGTCAGAGCTACAAATCATGAATATATTTCAGCTTACAGAATTTTGTTGAACTGAACTAGCTTTATAATTACACTAAGAAGGGATAACACTAATGCCTTCAAAATGTTATTTTGCTGGTAAAATTAAATTAACAAAAGGACAAAAGGAACATCTGTTAGGAGTTATGATATTTTCTCCTGGGGAGTATATTCTTTCCAGGCTATATTATTGGACTGCATTGATTTGGATTTTATTATTTTATTGAATCTAATTCTAAAAGTCAGGAATAGTCTCATGGAAATTTCCTGGTACAATGTTAGTCTTCAGGGTCTTTAGACACATTTCTTCTTTCTTCTTTCATCCTAGCTCCTGAGGGAAAAAAGTAAATTCTTGCTTGATAATTATAATTCTAGTTTTGCATATTGTTGTCTGATAGTTCTGTATCACTTCATCATCAGGCAAACTGAATCTTTATCTTATTGAACAAAACAATCCTTCAACACCATGATTCTGTCCTCTAAGAGCTTGACTACCTCATGTAGCTTTAATTTTTTATTAGTTGAGAGTTTCATAGAATGTGTTTGATCACTCTGTGCTTTTTCATATTTGTAAACACACAAAGATCACTTTTGTGCTGCCCAAATATTCTTTTTTTACACCTGTGGGCTTCCATTGGATCATGGACGACACACCAAAGGGAAATCATTCTTCCCTCTTCTACCAGCTAATAATTGCCAATTATTCCAAGGCAATGGTTGGCCCAATTTCTAGCTTTATGCTGGGATTTGAGCTACCTCAGGCTTGCACAGGTCTTGTGCATGCTTTCACCTTTGTGAGTTCAAAATGTGAGTTCTCTGTGTGTAGCAGCCGTAATGTATCCAGAAGATGCTATTCCCTTTTAATCGCCCACCACATTGAGCTCTTTCATGCTTTCTGCCTCATCTCATACATAGTCCCAAGGCCTTGGTAGAAGGAAGGACCACAAAAGATGCTTCTCAAGTGAGGATTGAACAGTAGGTCATTAGGCCTAAATTAGTTCCATACTGTGGTCATTTATCAGAATAAAAGCAATAAGTATTCCCTTAAGGCTAGTTCCTGTCTAACCAAAGGTTTTTGGTCAGATAATGGTACCAGATATTGCTTTCATCTTATGAAATAGGACCTAAATGCAATCAGAAAATGGTTAATGACTCCCATGATGTTTGTACTATTATTGCACCACTGAGCATGTCTTGCCAGACCAATCATTATAGTACCTTGCAGTGTTCACATCTGAGTATCACTTTCCTCCTCTGGTAGCATGAATAGCAATACTGACACCATGAGAGCTAGCCAATGGGAATGAAGCTTTCGAGTCAGCACTAGCTTGATTGTTATGAAAATATTCTATGATTCAAGCATATGGTGGGTTTGGCAATATGGTCTCACCATCAAGATCTGGAGAGAAAACCAAGAACAATGTAACTATTCCATAATGTTTGCAGTATTTGGGACCTCATTCACCAACAACTCGACTTACACTGTGGTTTTATTTATTAGCCTCTGGTGCCTAATAAGGATGGTGTTCTCTGTAATGGGGTAAATCCACTGGTGTGTGTGTGTGTGTGTGTGTGTGTGTGGTGGTGTGTGTGTGTGTGTATACACAAACATTTAATTATTTCCTCAGTGGGTTTCCTAAGTTTTCCCCAAAGGTCTTCTTAATCTTTCCTCATACTCCCTCTTCTACTCTACCCTCTACTCTCCACACTATGGTCTAGTCTTTCTGCTGTATTATTTCCTTTTCACCCTTTCTACAAGTGCATTCTATCTCCCACCCCTTAAAACCCCCTATATCTCATATAAATGAATAATGCAGACTTTGTCTTTCTGTGAGTGGTTTCTTTCACTCAATATACTTTTCACAAGGTACATCATGTGAGAGGGCTCCCTTATTTTATAAATATGGATAATTCCATTGTTGACATACCACACTTTCTTTATTCATCTATCAATGGAAATTTATTCATCTATCTTTGGGTTGCTTCCATCTTGTGAAGGTTGGTATATTTTCTCACTCATTCTCTTGGTTCTATTCCTTATCCAGAGAACCCTGACAAATACATACCTTTTATTGCAGCTGTAACTCTGCAGAAGGCATACACTAGCTCATGTCTCCTCCTTTTCCCCACTATTTTATGTATACATCTAGAAGTGATATTATTGGCTTATGTATTAATTCCATTTTTTCTGGGTTTTTTGAGACAGGATCTAACTATATAGTATATGTTGGTTTTCAACTCATGATATTTTTATTCCAGTCTTCCAAGTGCTGTGATTATATCTCTCTGTCAGCATGCCTGGCTTTACTTTTACATTTTTGATGATCTTCCTCCTAAATCCAGAAGAGCCATCATTTTGTATCTCTAATAGCAATATTCATGGATTTGTGTTTCTTTCATAATTCTTTCAATCTCTGTCTCTTTACCTGTAAGACAGGCACTTCCTCAAGCACTTCAAAGCTCTTGCTTCTTCGTGAAATAACTGAGGAAAAGACTTCTTTCCAGTTCTCTCTGGCCCTTCCTATCAGCATTCATACTCCCTGTACCTCATACAATCACTGCTTTGTTTAACCCTGGGCTTTACTCCTCTGCTACTTGACAGCCTGAACTATAAACCCAGGTGAGCCAATCAATACTACTAAGTGAGCAAGATGTATGAAATCCATTTCAAATATATTCAGGGATGGTGTGGACTTTTAAGTTTTTGCTTGAACTTTTCTGTATGTCCACAGCCACAAAACTTAGGGAGGTGATAACCAGCCTCTCTCAAAGTCACATTTATAATAAAGATAAAAAGAGTCATATATATATATATATATATATATATATATATATATATATATATATATTATACACACACACATACGCATGCACTCCCCTCACTTATTAGCTTATCTGTCCTGTCCCATCAGATATACTCAGTAAAGGACGTAACTTTGTAAGATCTGCCAGTTGTCCTTCCTTTACTGACATCATCCTGTGTGCCCATGCTCATTCTGTATATCTACTGTGGCTTTAATACTGCTCACCCGATTATACCATTCACAGTTATAAGCTTCCGCTCAAATATCAATAACGGTTCCTTAATTTGTTCATCAAACAGCCCCAACTATGAGCTACACTCTGTGATATGAAGAGAGTGGAGTGGGAAAGCTACAGAAGCTTAGGCTTTGGACAAGGATCTCAAAAAAATAGCACTATTGCTCTGAAGGCACATTTTATGTTTTAGACACAAGGAGTAGTTAGTGAGTCGTGTTTCAAAGAAACAAACAAACTGACAATAGACAAAGGCAAAGGCTGCAAAGGCTAAGAGGTAATTTAGCTTTTCAGAATCCAAGAAAATGCCAGAGCGAAAGTGCTCAGAGCACAGCCTGGGAAGATATGAGAAGATCTTGTCAGGAAAAGTCTCTGGTTTTGTTAAAGACTTTGCATTTAGTTCTTTAGAATTGGATAAGTACTTAAAGCACATGAATCTTAAGAAACAGCTGAGATACTTGTACATCACTGTGAATGTCATTAATACCACTGAGCTGTACACATTAAATGGTTAAAACAGCACATTCTATGTTACAAAGTTTGCCATCATTTTTTAAAAATTAATCATAGGATATAGAAGGGGACCATTGAAATATATATATTTTTACATGGATAAATTGTGAAGTATATGAATTATATTATAATAATGTTATTGAGAAAATAAGCCCCCGAGAAACAAACCACATGGGAAGTATTTAAAGCACTGATACTCTGGCTCTGTGCTCTGGTCAATTAAGTTAGAATGTCTGGAGGTGGGCTAAGCATAGCACACCTAGTGAAGTGCTCCAGGCAATTCTAATGTGCAGTCACAGTACAGAAGCACCGCTGAGGGCAATAAGGAACCAGTGAGGAATGTTAATCAAGGGAATAACCTCATCAGATTTGCATTTCAGGAAATCCACTTTGTCAATTGTGTGGAACACAGATCATCAACTTTTCAGCTCCACATGAGAAGCCATGTGGATGGCAATAGAGACTATATTCATAGTAAACTCCTGAAAACAACTCCAGACAAAGGCTAGAACACATACAAAAAAAAAAAAAAGACTACTCGCAAGGAAGGATTCCAGAACCTGGAGGTATAAAGTCCACTCGAGTGTGTTTCTGCTGCCTCGCCCTGGGATTGTGGGGGGGGAAACTTGCCTTTGTTTTTGGTTGTTTGTTTATTGTTTTTGTTTTGTTTTTGAGACCTGTCTGCAGCTCAGCCATGTTTCCCACTAACCTCACCATTATAAGTGTCTGATTATCCCAATCCAGAAGCCTTCTTCATTATCTTTGATTCCTAAAAATTATGATGTATATAATTTAAGATTTACACTACAAACGTGTTTAAGAAAAACGTACATCAGCAAAAGTAAGCTAGACAGTAAGTTCACTGATTCTACCCTACAAATCTGTAGTTTCCGCCTAGTTAACTACCAGGATCTCCCCCTAATCACAACCTCAGACAACCACTAAATACTTTACCCACAGTTTGGTATAGGTGAAATGATAGGACATGTAGCAGCCAAGTATAGCTTTCTCCACTTAATTCATCTGTGCTGTTGTATATATTAGTATTCTTTCCTTTCTCTTGCTGACTGAGATTTCAACTCTCCAGTTATGCCACGGTTGGCTCTTCACTCCGCAGTCCAGACACACTTGAGGGCTTTCCAGTGGTATTAGTTGCTTTTCTGCTGCTTTGATAAAGCACCACCACCAGAGGAACAGGAGTCTGTAATGGAGGGATGGCGACAAGAAACAGGAGCAGGAAGTTGAAAGTTCACATGATGAACTACAAGCACAAAATAGGGGCAGGGCAAAATAGAAGTAGGGAGGCTTTTTTATTTGTAAATCCTATCCCCAATGACATATTTTCTTCAGCAAGAATGTGCCACTTACAGCTCCCAAAGCAGCAACACCAACTAGGGCCAAATAGTCAAATATCCAAGGCTCTGGTGACATTTCTCATTCAAGCTACCACTCCAGGTTTTAGGCACTATAATTAAAGTTGTTATATTTAGGGCAGAATCTTTGCAAGGATATAAATTTTCCTTTTACTTCACAGTATTGTGTATGAGTTGCATCACTCAGTTGCATCATGTGGTGGTTTGAATAAGAATGACCCCCAATAGTCTAATATGGTTAAATAGTTGAACCCCAGTTGGTGGACATGATTATGAAGGATTTAGGCTGTGTCTTATTTAGGGTTTTACTGCTGTGAACAGAAACCATGGCCAAGGCAGCTCTTATAAAGATGACATTTAATTAGGGCTGGCTTACAGGTTCAGAGGTTCAGTTCATTATCATCAAGGCAGGAGCACAGCAGTGTTCCGGCAGATATGGGGTTGAAGGAGCTGAGAATTCCCCTTCTTGTTCCGAAGGCATCTAGCAGAAGACTGAGTTCTAGGCAGCTAGGACAAATGTATTAAGGCCCACACTCACAGTGACACACCTATTTCAACAAAGCCACACCTTCTAATAGTGCCACTCCCTGGGCCAAGCATATTCAAGCCTTCACAGGTGGTATGACCTTAATAAGAGCTGTACCACTAGGGGCGGGCTTCAGAGTTTCAAAAGATGGGAGCCATTCTCAGTGTCCTCTGAAGCTGTACTTCCAATTAAACATGTTTTAAAATAAGTCACCTTGAACCTTGTTTTGTTCCTAACAATAGAGACCTTAATTAAGACATACAAGTGTAGATTTAGCTTTGAGAGATACTACTAAGGCAGGCAAGCACAGCTTAGCAACATAGGAGCATGCTTGCCTTGACCAAGGGACACTTTCCAGCAATCCATTTATCAATCAGGCTGCTTGCACACCTCTTTCTAAATAAAACAAGTGGTCAGTGTCATACTTTGGCTTTCATTGCTGTGAAGAGACACGATTACCAAGAAAACAGTGAATTGGGGCTGGCTTTATAGTTTCAGAGGTTTAGTCCATTATCATGATGGGAGGAAGCATGACAGCCTACAGGCAGACATGGTACTGAAAAAGGAACTGAGTTCTGCATCTTGGTCTGGAGGCACCCAGGAGAGACTCTCCTCCTGCATTGGGCAGAGCTTGAGTACAAGTAAACCTCAAAGCCCACATTCATTCCCTACAACAAGGCCACACCTCCCAAGTCCCCCTGTTCCTCTACCTTGGGATTATTTTGTTCCCCTTCTAAGTAGGACTGAAGCATCCACACTTTGGTCTTCCTTCTTGAGCCAAAGAGTCAAATGTCCAAAGCTCTGGGGACATTTCTTATTCAAGGTCTGTGAGCTTTTTTCCTAATATCCATTTGTCAGTGAGTACATACCATGTGTGTTCTTTTGTGACTGGGTTACATCACTCAAGATAATATTTTCTAGTTCTATCTGTCTGCCTGCAAATTTCATGAAGTCGTTGTTTTTAATAGCTGAGTAGTACTCCATTGTGTAAATGTACCACATTTTCTGTATCCATTCCTCTGTTGAAGGACATCTGGGCTGTTTCCAGCTATTGGCTATTATAAATAAGGCTGCTATGAACATAGTGGAGCAAGGGGGCGGGGCAGGTGTAGGAGGAGATGGGGGAGATGTACAGAGGGTCAGGAAATTGAACAGAGCTGTGTATCAGTGGGGGATGGGGAGCTGGGGTTAGCCACCAGAAAGTCACAGATGCCAGGAAAGCAAGAGGCTCCCAGGACCCAATGGGGATGACATTAGATGAAATACCCAACAAAGGGGAGAGACAACCTGTAGAGACTATATTCAGAGGTTAGGCATGGACACTGGTTGAGGAATGGACCCACCCACTCATCTCAAAAATATTAACTCAGAATTGCTCCTGTCTAAAGGAAATACAGGGACAAAGAGTAGAGCAGAACTGAAGGAAAGGCCATCTAGAGACTGTCCCACCTGGGGAAACCATCCCATATACAGCTACCAAAGCCAGACACTATTGCTGATTCCAAGGAGTGCTTGCTGACAGGAGCCTGATATAGCTGTCTCCTGAGAGGTTCTGCCAGAGCCTGACCAATACAGATTTAGATGCTTACAGCCAACCATCAGACTGAGCCTGCGGACCCCAATGGAGGAGTTAGAAAAAGGACTGAAGAACCTGAATAGTAAAGAGAACTCTTAAGAAGAACAACAACCCCATAAGAAGAAAACAATATCAACAAACCAGACTCTCCAGTGCTCCCAGGGACTAAACCACCAACCAAAGAGTACTCATGGAGTGACCCATGGCTCCAGCTGCATAGGTAACAGAGAATGGCCTTATCTGGCATCAGTGGGAGGAGAGGCCCTTGGTCCTGTGAAGGCTTGATGCCCCAGCATTGGGGAATGCTAGGGCAGTGAGGCAGGAATGGGTGGGTGGGTGAGCACCCTCATAGAAGGAGGGGGAGGGGATAGGACATTTGCTAAGAAATTGGGAAGGAGGATAACATTTGAAATGTAAATAAATAAAATAACCAATAAAAAACATCAAGGCCACACCTATTCTAATAAATACATACTTTCTAATAGTGCTACTCCCTGTGTGCAAAGCATTCAAACACATGAGTGTGTATGAGGGTCAAACCTATTCAAACCACTAAGGTCTCTCTGCCCTAATAGCTTTCTAGCAACTAGTTAGTAATGCCTACTTTATAGTCAAACACTGAAGCAGTCATAGTTTTTCATTGAAGTAACAAAGTTCCCCTCCCCCCCAAGATATCCTGGTCTTCTACTACCAGTACATCCTCTGTTAAATTAATCTGTCTTCCCTCACTTGGGGCCATTCTTTCATGAAACTGATGTTTCCAGTGCTCCCCTTTCTCCAGGGAAGCACGAGGCCCTGGCCTACAATGGCAAACCTTTCATGCTTGTCAACACACATAGCTCAGATCTGCATTTAGCCATGGCTGTCTTACATTCTTATTTCTACTTTGTTTTCCCAGATATTCTTTTCCTCTTTTTTTTTCTGCCATTTCATGTGTTGTCTTCAACAGTCTAGCAGTCCCTGATATAGATTCAAGCTTCCAAACAGTGGCTTCTATGTATTCAGAGGAGCTGCTGGTGGTAAACTTCTCCCCAGCAGGCATGGATAGGAAAACCATCCAGGAATTAGCATCGCTGATTCCCTTTTGTGATTTGGAGACTTTTCCCAGGAAGAAGTCACCTATGAACCTTAGGACAACCTCTGGTGTCACTAAGGTCTGGTTGTGTTTCGTGATTTCCTCATAAGGTATAAAGCATAACTTCTCTTAACCCTATTTCTTTGAGCAGGCAGCCGGGGCTCAGCCCCTCTGCACACTTAAATCAGCTTCCTTTCCTAGTCTTTGAAATTTGACTCTGTTTTTCTCTTTATCCCTCTGGCTTTAAACTCCTTGTTTTTCTGTTCTGTGGTTTAACTGAATCTTATAGAAAAAACAAAGATAAACATAGGATGGTATTTTTAAATGAATATATATATGAATCCTTAAATGTATTTTTTTCAGAGAATTTTAAAACTTCAGAGGTAGTTTGTAATTAATAAAAACCCACTGGAAATGCTTTAAGTCATAAGGAAGATTTTGTGTGTAAGTGTAGTTTGCTTACAGAGGTGAGGTATTCCAAATTATGTGTAATTAAGATGTCTAGGTTTTTCCTTCACACGTGGACACCACCTATTCATTAACAAATCTTCTAGAGTCAACTAAGCATAATGAACTATCTCCTGAAAAATATCTAATTTAAGATCTATTTCTGTCTCTTCCTGTCTTAGAGTTTCTACTGATGTGACAGAAGAATATAGCCATAAGTAACTTAGGCAGGGCAGAGTTTGTTAGGCTTGTGGGTCCATATCCACAGTCTATTACTGAAGGAAGTCAGAACAGGAGTTCAAACTGGGCAGGAACCTGGAGGCAGGAACTGATATAGAGGCCATGGGAAGGTGCTGTTTACTGGTTTGCACCTCATGGTATGCTCAGCTTGCTTTCTTATAGAACCCAAGAGCACCAGCTCAGGGATAGCACTATCCACAGTGGGATTAATAGGGTCCTCGCTCATTAATCACTAATTTAGAAGATGCTCTACAGGCTTGCCTACAGCCTGATCTTAGGCAGAGACTTTCTCGGTTGAGACTCCCTTCTCTCCAACAACTCTAGCTTGTGTCAAGTTAACAAAGAAGTAGCCAGCATACTATTTTTCTGAAACCCCTTAGAGAATATGCTTCTACATTAACCATAACAACCGCCAAACTCCAAGGACTTCTACTAATCCTAACTTTTCAGTCATGTTCCACCAACGTCAACAAGCCAAGGAGAGAGAGTAGTATACTACAAACATAGTAATCTACAGCCTCTTATAAAGGCATTTCTCCCAGACCAAGATCACAGAAACCCATGTAGCATCTAAAGATTAAATAAATCATGGACAGGACATCATCTGGTACATTATAGATATGAAATAATATTTTTCTTAAAATTAAAATGTATAGACTATTCATTCCATCAGCTATGATTTATTAAAATATTTTTAAATTTTCATGTAATTTTTTTAATTTTTAAAATTAATATACATAATTTTCCTTTTTCTACCCTTCATACCTATGTATGCCCACTTACTCTCATATTTATGGCCTCTATTTAATTGAGGTGTGTGTGTGTGTGTGTATGTTCCTAAATATATAAATATAACATACTCAATCCACTTACTGTTAAAAATGTTACCCATATGTATATGACTTCAGATGTGACCAATGTGGGGGGAAGTCCTCCCTAGTCTCAGCATCTCTTAGTTGCCTGTAGTTCCTTGCCTGAAGCATAAATGAGATTAATCCCAAAAGGCTTATATTATAATTTACTATGAAAAGAGCCACATGGCTCAAAGAGGTTTTGTGTGAGGAGGGGAACTGAGGATATGCAGAACAGGCCAATCTTGCCTACGTTTGAAGGTTTTGAGGCCAGAAATAACTCTGTAACTAGCCCTCGGAGCAAGCCCTGAACCTTGTTAATACAGTTAGAGAAACAGAACAGTGAAAACCCTGGAGCCAAACCACTTGGAGTCCAAACTGTCAGTGATGAGACCCATATGTAAAGAAGTATTCTTAAAAGCTAGGGTCAGATCTCAGAGAGTAAAGCAATTCAGTGTGCATTCAGAGTAAAAGATATTTATGCCGGATTTAATTTTATTTTTAAATTGAAATATTATTTGTCCTGTGACCCACATTTCTGCCAAAAAAAAAAAAAAAAAGGACTCAAGGTCATTGAGCCTTCTGTTGTTCTTTACAGTGTCCACATTGACTAAAACTCTCATTTTTTTATTATGAGAAATACCACACTTTCAAGGAACCATGTCATTATTTAACAACAACAGAATCAATGTACCTTAGAATATTAATGATAATATAAATATAAAGAAAGAACTGTGGAATTTAAAATGCATACAGAATCTGTAACCAATTCATTTTCTAAGTGGATGAAATTAATAATCATGTCATTTGTAAAATCTTTAGATGAGTTAAGCACAGATCAGTCTCTGAGTATTCTAAACACATCTGAGGAGGATATGTCTCTGTTTTGTAAAGGTTTGCATTTGTCTGCAGTTCACTGAACATACAAAATGTCAAAGGAATATCTGAGCTTGTGGGATCCACACTTCATTTTATAGTACACTGTAGAACATAATAGCTCTGAGTATCCCTGAAAAATGACAAGAAACATTTCCACTGACTGTTAGGGGCTACTTGGTGCTACACTCAACCTGCAGTCTCTCTCTCTCTCTCTCTCTCTCTCTCTCTCTCTCTCTCTCTCTCTCTCTCTCTCTCTCTCTCCTACCCCAGGCCACCTAACATCCTAAGCATGTCATGTATGAAGGACATGTGTTAGTTAAAGTGCAAACCTTTATCATTGCTCCTGCTGCCTGGAAATCAGACATTCTAACTACAAGAACACATGGGCTAATTATCAGTCACATAGCATGAGGACTATGTCTGCAAGCTCTTAGATGTGATCCCCACTTGGTCTCAAAGACTTGAACTCCCCTCGTAGTCATTCCCATGCTGTCTTTTCCATGGCATTAAGAATGCCCTTAATAAATCTCATATACAAAGGGACACTATGCCCAATATCCTCCTTGAAACCTGACTTTATGAAACTCTTACTAGCATCAGCCTCTTACTCTGGAATCATTTAATACCGGTTTGTATTTTTCTCCCTGTTTAGTGCTTCATGTTCTATGAATGTCATTTACTCTCTGAGGGATGGGCTGCAGGGACAGTCTTGGGAGGCAGACAGAAGAACTGGCTCTTTGGTGTTAGAAGCACGGGGATCCTCCTCTTGGGAAAGCACAAAAGGTAGACCCTGATGCTTGGTGGCCTATGCTCGAGTAGAGGGGGCTGTTGTAAACACATGTGCTATTCTAGGTCTGTGTTCAACAATATCTTGGAAAGGCTCTACAATGGTGAGGTACAAAACTAGGCCAAGACAAGCAGGATTCCCACAGAGCACAATTCCAGACCTCCTTTGTGTTTTTGCTACCTCTGGTTTAAGCAGGCTGAGTGGATGGATTTTCCTGATGCTTCAAGGGAAGAAGAATGAACTCATATTGAAGAACAATGGATGGAAATCTTTCATAGTATGTTAGTCCCACTCAGTCTTTATTTCAGCAAGACTGAAACTTAAAAACAAACAAACAAATGAATAAACAAAGAAAGAACTTCTGCAGTGCATAAGGCAATCATCAAACCTCACTCACCACTTAGAGAATTCCAGCCCCTCACTAACTATACAGGACCTAGTCCCAGGATCTGCTGTATGGCCTATATACGTATATACTTGTGTTCTTTTCAGTCACAAAATCCATTAGTGTGGCAATTGTTAATTTAAAGTACATGCCACTCTTCAGTAACAGGGCTATAATGGGAACAGGGCTATACGAAAACATTTTACAAACACATTCATAAATGGTCATGAAAGCTTTGTTTTGCCAAACTGAGTCTGAATGAAAAATGTAACGATAGCCAAATCTTGAAGTAAGTGATTTTAGTGAACCTAAGCATCCTATGTCAGCCATGGAGAAAGAGCCAGGCATTTATAAAAAGGGCAAGAGATTCTATTCGAGTTTCTACAGTAAGAGAGGGAGACTCTAGTACAAATAGAGCTCAATTCCACTTGGGGTGGGGAAAGATCAAGAAGTCTTTTCAATTTTGTACTGTGTTAAAGGAAAGATACTGAAGGATACCATAAGATGAGGCTGCCAGTCAGTGTGATTTTAGCCATCTCTGCACTGACTAGAGTTTCACTGGTGTTAGGCTCCTGCTCCCCTCAGGGACTAGGAGACAGTGCCTCAATCTCTCTCAGTGATTGCATTTTCTCAGCTTCTGGGAAAAGCAGGCTTGAGTTATAGATTTGTATCTCAAAGAGACGAAAGGAATTTCAACATTTTCCAAAGCACTGCAGGTCAGTCCTATAGCCAAGAGTACATGAAAAGGAACAGAATTTCCACTTTCTTAAACAAGTCATTGTCCTAAGGACATTGCCTTAAAACAGAGAAAAGCCATGTTAGAGTATGTTCAAGTCTCTTTGTCTGAGTGGTGGTTCAAACCAGTTGTCTGTGTGTCATATTTACATTTCACAATCTTGAGATTTCTACTTCCTAATAGTCATGGCATTGTATTTCCCTTCTTTGGAGTTCAGCAAGAGCTATCAGTGGCTTCTAACCAAACAATTGTAATGCAAATGAAAGGGTTGAACATGACTGCACATATGTAATCATGCTATATTAAAACAGCACCACTACTCTTAACCCTAAATTCATAACCTGACATCCTAATGTTCAAGGTAGTAGTATTAGTGGGGTCGTGGGGGTTGATTCAGTACTGAGAAGAGTGTCTAAATGGTGGAAGTAGTCTTCTTATAAAAGAGGCCTCAGAGTGCTGCTTGCCACTTCTACACACTGAGAAGGTGCCATTTGTGCAGTAGAAATGAGGTGACACTGAAATTGCTGGCTTTGTGGTCTTGGACTTCTCAGACTCCAGAATGTGGAAATAAAATTCTGTTGTTACACAGCCAGAGTTGACTCTGACAAGACTTTGCCCATTTACTGGCTTTGGTGAAAGGTCATCAAGTCACACAGAAAATCAGTGAGCTGAAAGAACTGAAGATGGCCCAAGCCAACAACAATTAAGAAGGCTCCCAATCTTATGACTCCAAGGAAATAAACTCAGCCAACAACTGAATGAGTATGTAAGTAATCCTTTCCAAGTAGTATGTCAGATGAATGCCATCTCAATGGGATATATGGGCTACTGTTCCACAGAGGACCAACCAAAAACTGTGTCCAGATTCTTTATTTTAATTTATTTCTGTTTTACATATACTGTGTTTTATGCATGTGTGTTGTTTTTAGTTAAGTTTGAGGCAATTTGTACACAGCAATACATAGTTTAAAAGGTTGCTATTTTTAAAATCACATTCAGTTGTATACGCTTCTCATTTATCCTCCCTTGAAGGGAAAAATGTTTCAACACGTAGATCATCCAAATGTTGGATCCTGTATCCTTTACCCTTAGAGAGAGGAAGGGCATGTTCTAAAAAGAAAAAATGACAAACATAAACACTTTGTTGAGTCAGAGTTGCCCTCCCTTTTTCACATTATGGAGACATATTTATCAGACTCTTCCTCACTGTAAAAAAATACTCAACATGAATCCTTTTAGGGAGGAAAGACAAATTTTGGCTCACAGTCTCAGAGGTTTCATCCCATGGTCAGTAGGCTACATTTTTTTTTTCAGGCCAATGGAGAAGCAGAGCAATGTGAGGACAGGGCATGACAGAGGAAGCTGTCTAGCTTATGGTAGCAGAAGTGAAGAAGAACAAGAAATACCAAGAGAAAAACAGGAAGTACCAAGAGCCAAGATATGTCCTCCAAAGTCTTGCCACCTATGGCCCACTTCCTCTATCTAGGCTCCACCTTCTAGAGTGCCATGATCTCCTGAGGTCAGGCCCTGCTAATAGCATCTTCTCTGGAAGTACTCTTGCAGATACATTTGGAACTATGCTTTATTATGCCTCTAAGTGTCTTTTAACCCACCCAATTAATAATTTAGAAGGATCACAATTGTCCTGTCTTAGATTCTAAAGATAGCTAATGTATCCCACATTTATATAGCACATGGGCAAGTTAAATGAGATGCCTCAGAATAAGTGCTCTGCTATCTCTTAATGAAGCATGCCAGGAAAGAGCTATCACATGAAATCTGTGATTTCTCTATGATTTTTTTCATAAAATTACAGAAGACTCTATAATTCACTTATATAAGTATATTCTTTATATCTTTATATATGTAATTTATAAAACAGATGCAATAAAATAGAAATAAACACAAGGAAATGAAACCAGGAATATATTAAATATAAGTTAGGATCCAAGGCTAATGTTGGAGAATGGTAGTGCAGAGAGGTAGGCCCTACAGAGTTATTAAAGTCAAGCCTCAGACCTGGCTCCAAGCTTCCTGGAGGCTAAGCAGCTAGAAATTAATGAGTAGTCTAACAGATTTTGATATGTTATCAGTAGGAGAAATGTATTTTCCCATTAGTTGCCTAATTCTTTAATACTTCATACAAAATTCCTTTGCAGATAAAGTTTAAATACAGGAAGTTTTGTGCAAAATAAAGGGACTGCTAATTAAAGGGAATGTATAAAGAAGCATGTTTACAAAAGTGTCTCTCATGAATAACCAATGGTTTCAAAAAACACATTATGATAAGAAAGAGGGTTTCAAAAGGTTCCCCGGTTAATCACGGTATAGGGGTGGGGGTAACCAAAAGCCTGCTGCTTTGAAGGTTTAATCCAAGATGATTATCCAACCTCTTTGTTGAACAAACCTTGCAAATATGGCCTTCTCAGAAAATTCACAGGGTTTTCTGTGGGAGTTTGAAATGTCAGCAGAGCATGCTTTCTGTTGATAGTATCCCAGCAAAGCATCCTAACAGTTGGGGTGGGGGTGGAAAGGAAAGATAGTAAGATTGTTTCATTTCCCTGATTTTTATGCTATGCTGTGTCATAGACTTTCTGGAGATGTTGCTTCACATAACTCAGGGAGAAAAGAAAACAAAACAGAGAAAGACAACAAGACAGATTGATGAAAGCCAGCTGTACAAATCCTCAGCAATTACTGGTGATACCGGGTTCCTTTCAAGAGGTTAGAATCATGACTTTCACACAGATAAAAAGGGGAAAATACATGCTAAGGATCTTACTTAACTCATTGTCAAAACGATATTATAGTGGGTCCAAGGAGAATCCAGAGTGTAGATACCGTTTGTAAATCAGGAATATAGAAATGAATTTTCAAATGGACTCAAGAGGGGCTTTTCCCACAGAATAAGAAGGCTTCCCCTCCACCACTCAATCCATTTGCATTTCTGTTGCCATGTGCAATGTGCTTCACCATTGATTAGAAAATAGTTCCAAGGTAATGAAAGGTTAGATTCCATAACTGTGGAAAGGTGTTTTCAGTCAGGAGGACTTCAGCGGGGGATGCAGGGGAAAGGAGTAATCCTCCTTGATTTACCAGTTTCCATGGTCTAGGCATTCCCACTGGTGTGAGAGAGACAAAAGACTTGTTTGCCAATCTTCAGTCACAGGTAACCAGGTGGCTGAATTTGGGCAAAGAACTGAGGATAGCCATGACTACATCATTTCTAGACCCATACCCTCCCACCCATTCCTGTAAGGAGGCTGTAGGGAACTCTCAGACCAATATAAGGTAGACATCTACTTTAAGAAGAGCCTGATCAACCATAGGCTTTTGGTTGAGAAATGAACAACTCATTCTTGGATATGGCGTATACTTTAGCAGCAGAGTGCTTGCTTACATTGGTGAGTTTCATTCTCGGCAGCACAAAACTAGCAACTTTTATGATGATTTGACGTTCGTTTTCAATAGTACTTTCGGATTTATGTATCAAAATAGGTAATACACTCAGATTGTTCAAAACAAAACAAAAACATAAGGGATGTCCACCTTCCACCTCTCTCTCTGTTTGTGTATCTGTTCTGAGCTCCCATACCCAAGTTCTTTTTTTTTTTCATAAATTCTTTTTTTTTCCTTTTTTAATTTTATTTTTTTGCTTATTCACTTTATAACCCGTCCCAGTCACCCCCTCCCACAATCCTTCCCCATCTCTTCTTTTCTGAGTACCCCCTCCTCCTGTATCCCCCACCCTGCCACTTTAAGTCTCTGAGAGGCTAGGTGCTTCCTCTCCCATTGAGGCCAGATGAGGCACCCAGCTAGAAGACCATACCCCATATACAAGCTGCATGTTTTGGGATAGCCCCCACTCCAGATGTTTGAGACCTACATGAAAACCAAGCTGCACATTTACAACATATGTGCAGGGAGGCCTAGGTCCAGCCCATGGAGGTAGATCTGTGTAGACTAGGTATGCTCCACGGTTGGTGATTCAGTCTCTGAGAGCTCCAAGGGTTCAGGTTGGTTTACTCTGTTGATCTTCTTGTGCAGTTCCTATCTCCTTAGGGCCCACAATCCTTCTGCCTATTCTTCTATAAGAGTCCTCAAGCTCCATCCACTGTTTGGCTCTGGATGCCTGTATCTGTCTGAGTCAGCTGCTGGTTAGAGCCTCTCAGGGGACAACTTGCCCCTGTCTGTTCTCAGGCTGGAGGTTTAGATCCTGGGAGCTCTGGTTGAATCTTTTGATACTCATTCTAAAAAGGACAAAAGCACCCTCACTTTGGTCTTCCTCCTTCTTCTTGAGTTTCATGACACACCCAAGTTCTATATACCCCTGACTCGAGGTTGAAGAGAAGCCATTGCTGAGTACACTTCGCCCTAAAAGCAAGAACCAAGGCTTTTTGGGCTCAGTGCTCCTCACACTGGGAAACAGGGAGGACACATGACTCGGCACAGTTTTATTTGAATGTTATATTGTCACTGTTACATAAATTGGTGACTGAGGATAGCATGTAAACAGTGTTTCTACCCCAAGGTTCCCACTATCCTTAGAAATAACAGTGCACACTGACACAGTCATCCTGGAAATGTTGAGCACGGAACATTCTACTGGAATAACAGAACTAATAGATGGAAAGATTCCTAGAGACCACGTGTTTGCTAGGACCCTTTCATAGGGGAGGACACAATGTCAAAATCACCGTTCCTTGCCCAAAGGCAAATCCAGAGTAACACAGATACTTGGTCTTCACATCTCAATTGCCTTTCTTTTTGTTTATTTTATGCCTAAATTTCCATTTTTTGTATTTTTGGTCACGCTTTTAACTGTCTATTTAGCAGGGATAGTAATAGGCTGGTCTTGATCTGCCTAGGCAATCTCAGATTTAATTTATGTCAAAAGAAACTTTGTCACTGAGACTTGGTTTTTCTGTAACTTCATATAGGTTCTGGTGCTCTCTAGAAAGCAATTTTGAGTTTGGTGAGAACAATTGATTAGGGTCCACCCGCTGCCTCGGCTGAGGTACACAGGCTGCTGTAAATACCCCGAGAATACTCTTCCTCCTCTGAGACCAAGAATACTGTTGATTCCAAATCCTGGGAGCTCAGAACAGGGATACAAAAACAGAGAGGGAGATGGAAAATGGACATCTCTAATGTTTTTGTTTTGGTATTGCAGGATACATGAATGCATCCCAGGCAGAACAACAACAGAGACAATGATACACATACTTTTTCATTTAGTGGTCTCCAGATTTTTTTTTCACCTCAGCAAATCTCCTACCCCGAGGATTCACCTTTCTTTTTCTTTTTTTTTTTAATTGGAAATTTTATTTACATTTCAGATGTTCTCTCCTTATCCCATTTCCCCTCCTCCCTCCTAGGAACTCACTATCCCTTCCCCCTCCTCCTGCCTCCACGTTGGTGTACCCCCACCCACCCTCCCCCATACCTCACCTCCTCCCCCCCCCACGATGTCCAGCCTTCATGGGACTAAGGATCTCTTCTCCCACTTACATATAGCTCCCTTGCATATATAGCTGGAGACATGGGTCCCTCCCTAAGCACTCCCAGGCTGGTGGTTTAGACCCTGGTGGCTCTGGTTGGTTGATATTGTTGCTTTCCTCATGGTGTCACGAATCCTTTCAACTCCTTCAGCCTTCACTCTATCTTCTCCATTGGGAACCCCATGATCAGTTTGATGGTTAGCTGTGAGCATCTGCCTCTGAGTATCTCAGACTCTTGCAGACTTCTAGGGAGACAACTATATCAGGCTCCTGTCAGCATGTACATCCTGACATCCACATCAATGTCTACCTTTGGTAACTGCACATGGGATGGATATCCAGGTGGAATGGTCTGTAGACAGCCCCTCCTTCAGTTTCTGTCCTGCACTGTGTCTCCATATTTGCTCCCTTCAGTATTTTGTTACTCCTAAGAAGGACTGAAGCCCCCCCACTTGGTTGTCATTCTTCATGAGCTTTATGTGGTCTGTGAGTTGAATCTTGGGTATTTCAAGGTTCTGGGCTAAAATCCAATAATCAGTGAGTAAATACCATGTATGTTCTTTTGTGATTCGGTTACTTCAGAAGATGCTCTAACACATAACAAGGACATATGCTCCACTATGTTCATAGCAGCTTTATTTATAATAGCCAGAAACTGGAAAGAACCCAGATGCCCTTCAACAGAGGAATGGATACAAAAAATGTGGTACATTTATACAATGGAATATTACTCAGCTATTAAAAACAATGAATTTGATAAATTCATATGTAAATGGATGGAACTAGAAAATATCATCCTGAGTGAAGTAACCCAATCACAAAAGGATTCACCTTTCTTAAAGACTCACTATGGCTGTCTAAGCTTGTGCCACTTGCACTATGACACAATGCATCAACAAAAACGAGCAAGAATTGTTCTTTAGAAGGAGTGCAGCTCCATCTGGGTGTAGACTGTGGACATTTCCATGCTCTGGGTTCAGCTTCAATGGCATCTGTTACTCTTCAGCATTCAGTATAATTGGTTTGTGGTAAGCCAAGGTAGTGACTCTGACTTATCTATACTCTTGTTTTGGGAGGAGATTCTCCCACAGTGGACGGACCTCCATGTTATGCCCGTTTGACCTTCTTCATGCTTGAGTGTTCAATCTAAACAAACACAAACAATCTTACCTTTAGGTTTTCTCTGATGAACTTGAGAAGTAGTTTCTTTCCTCCTCGTAACTTGGGAGGTTTGTTCACATGAGCGCTTTCACACACAGAGGAAGGCCCAAAACAATAAAGGTAGAACACTAACCCAGATTAAACATTCTGAGAGCCCAGTAGCCGCTCTGTGCCTGGCATTCCTCCTTTCTGAGCCCATCCTCTCCTTTTCCAAGAAACCTATTGAACCTATGCAGAGTTCATGTAAAATAAAGAGCCCTGATAATATCGAAGGTTCCCAAGAGTTTGCTTTATAAACTAGGCTGTCAATTTTTAAATTTACGCAAAGAAGTAACGGCCAAGCAGAATGGACTATTGCCATAGGCTTCGTAGCTCATTGTTTGCCCTGGAGGACAGAATGTGGACAGAACCAAAGGGGGATGAAAGGACAAGTGCCATGTCAGGATAAAGGGAGTGGGGCAGTCTCAAGGGTGCATTTTTGACAATTTGTGGCATTCAGGGACATAATATCTATGTTCAGCAGAACAAATTTGCTAGCTAAACAAGGATCCACACCCTTGCAAAAATCACAGAAACAGAAAAATTCCTCTTCTCACCTTTTTCACTTGAATGTTTGTCAATCACCAAATAATGCTGCTCCCATTCTCAGGTATCATGTCCTATTACATCTGTGACCTTGTGTGCCTTTGCTTATTGCCCAAAAGCCAGTTGCTGATACCTGGTTTCTTTCTTTCTTTCTTTCTTTCTTTCTTTCTTTTTTTCTTTCTTTCTTTCTTTCTTTCTTTCTTTCTTTCTCTCTCTCTCTCTCTCTCTCTCTCTCTCTCTCTTCTCTCTCTTTCTTTCTTTCTTTCTTTCCTTCTCTTTTCTTTTCATGAAAGTGGAAAGCATCTGTAAGGCAAAGGACATAGTCAAATAGGACAAATTGGCAATGTACAGATTGGGAAAATCTTCACTAACTCCACATCCCGATAGAGGGCTGATATCCAAAATATATAAAGAACTCAAAAAGCTAACCTCCAAAATCCCAAACAATACAATCAAAAAAATGGGGTATAGAATTCACAATAGAGGAATGGCTGAGAAGCACTTAAAGAAATGTTCAAAGTCCTTAGTCATCAAGAAAATGCAAATCAAAATGACCCTGAGATTCCACCTCACACCAGTCAGAGTGGCTAAGATCAAAACTCAGGTAACAACAGATGCTTGTGAGGATGTGGAGAGAGAGGAACACTCCTCCATTGCTGGTGAGACTGCAAACTGGTACAACCACTCTGGAAATCAATCTGGAGATTTCTCAGAAAATTGGAAATAGATCTACCTGAAGATCCAGCTATATCATTCCTGGGCATATACCCAAAAGATGCCCCACCATGCCATAAGGGCACATGCTCCACTATGTTCATAGTGGCCTTATTTGTGATAGCCAGAAGCTGGAAACAACCCAGATGTCCCACAACAGAAGAATGAATACAGACAATGTAGTTCATTTACACAATGGGATGCTATTCAGCTATTAAGAATAAGGACTTCATGAGTTTTGCAGGCAAATGGATAGAATTAGAAAATATCATCCCTAGTGAGGTAACCTAGTCCCAAAAGGACATGGGTGGCATGTACTCCCTTGTGAGTATTAGTTATAAAACACAGGTACCATGTTACACTCCACAGACCCAAAGAAGCTAAACAAGAAGGAAGGCCCACGTGAGGAAGGTTGAATCTCACTTAGAAGGGGGAATAAAATAGTCATGAGAGACAGATGGAGAGAGGGAACTGGGAGGGAAGGGGATGGGGAGGGAATGGAGGAGAGGTTCAGGACCATGTGTGGGGAGGGACAGGAGAGATAGCCAGATGCTCATGAAAATAAAGGGACATCTGAAACTGACAGGGGTGAGGAGGTGGGGGCATCTGTAGGACGAATCAGAGACCTTGGATAAGGGAGGCACCCAAGACTCAATGGGGTGACCTTAGCTGTGATTCACTATATTGTGGATACGGAACCTGAAGAAGCCACCACCTGTAGCCTGACAAGAACCACAGTGGAGGAATAGAGAGAGACACAACCCGCCAACAAAACTTTCAACCCAAATTTTATCCTGTCTACAAGAAATGCAGGCACAGGGGATGGAGTAGAGACTGAGAGAATAGCCAACCAATAACCAGCCCAACTTGAAACCCATCCGATGGGCAAGCATCAATCTCTGACACTATTAATGATACTCTGTATGAGTGCAGACAGGAGCATGTTGTCTTCTGAGAGGTTACATCCAGCAGCTGACTCAAACAGATGCAGACACCCACAGCCAAACAGTGGATGGAGCTTAGGGACTTTTATGAAAGAATAGGAAGAAGGATTATGGCCTCTAAGGGATAGGAACTAAACATGAAGACCAACAGTCAACTAACCTGGAACCTTGCAACTCTCAGTGTCTGAACCACCAACCAAAGAACATACACTGGCTGGCCCTAGGCCTCCCTGTACATATGCAGGAGATTTGCACCTTGTTCTTCTTGTGGGTCCCAAACAACTAGCATGTGGGCTATCCCAAAAGCTGTTGCCTGTACTTGGGATATGTTCTTCTAGCTGGGCTGCGTTGCCTGACCTCAGTAGGAGAGGAAGCATCTAGCCTCAAAGACACTTGAAGTGCCAGGGCAGGGGGCAGGGGTGGAAAGGGATACTCAGGGAGACCTCCACCTGCCCAGAGGAGAAGGGAGGGGATATACAGGAAGGAATGTGGTAGGGGGTGACTGGGAGAGGGGCAGTGGGTAGGATATAAAGTGAATAAGTAAAAAAAAATAAGATAAAATTGTTGACTTGCTTGCATGATGAAGCTTGCCAAGAACCATAGAACTGATCCTAGATGCCACTCACCAAGCACCTCTCCCACCCCATGGGAAGAACTAGTGAATTTTGTTGTGTGCCAAGTGTGGTTAACCCAGAATTTTTATGGCACTAGTTCATGGATTAAAAACTAAGTCTTGCTTTTGCTACTTCTGGTTATGTGACCTTGGGCAAAATGCTTCCTTTGTGCCTGCTTCTATAAAATGAAGAAATAGAACATTGGCTATATCAAAGAACTTTTGTGATAATAAGAGTTGTTAAAAATAAACAATGCCTAGCACGTAAATGGTAGATATTTAAGCTATTATTAATATTACTACTCTCTCACATGCCCGCTCATAGAACACATTGGCCAGACAGATGGGAGGGTGTCTAAGGATTGTCTGTACTTGGGAAAGTGACCATCCTTGGATTCATCCAATGTGAACAAATAGGCTGAGAGGCCCATAAGAGGAAAGCAGCTAAGATTAGCAAGATGGATGTGGTGGTGGGAATTTTTCCCAGGGGATGTGAAAGTGGATTCCACATTAAGATAGGAAGCAAATTGAGCATACAGACAAGAAGAATACACTTTATTCATTTTAGTTATTTCTCTAACCACAGTTTTACCAGATTTAAAAAAAAAAAAAAAACACAAGAGATGATTTTGGATACGGAGCTCAGACCAAGGATTGCAAATGAACCCTGTTTCATCTGCTTACCAGCTTTTTGTCTTGAGAGAGCTTTATTTAAATTCTTTAAAGAGTAAAAATAATAAATCAAAAGGAATGTAATACATGATAATGTATTATGTAATAACATATGTAAAAGAATATTATGGTACCTGATATGCATCAAGCAGGAATAATTGACAATAATGCTAAGCACAAACAAAATGCATCTGCCTTGGTGTGCACAAAGCCCAACATGCCCACACCTCTAGTTTTCCAAAAGGAAGAAGCTCAGAAGAAACAGTGATGTTGGACTGGGAAATCCCTTCTAGTGCACACTTGGAACTAAAGGGTTGTTATTAGAACCTGCAAATGATGAGCAATGAAAAATGGGGACATTAACTGCTTCTAATCCCTTTGTCTTTTCTGACTGATTCTCCTCACTGATGCTAGAAGCAGTGAGGAGTGAGCTGCCCTGTGCTGTCATTCGTGAGTGCCTGGAAAGGCAGGTTTTTCAAGAATAGACATTTGCAGGAAATTGCTCATTTTCTCCATTATATTCTTAAGAAAGAAAAGGAGGGAAGGGGGAGAGAGGCAAAGGGAGAAGGAGGGAAGACACACACACAGACAGACAGAGAGACAGAGACAATCAGAGAGACAAAGGCAGAGACAGGGAGATCCAAAATAGTTTGCAACTCGAAGCAAAAAGAGTAACAAGCAGTTTTTAGCAGAGACGGGAACATGGCCACCTCCAGGTTTAAGTCAGCAAAGATCACAGACTGATAAAATTCTTTTTCCCATTTTTATACCCATGACTGGCTGCAACAGAGAGTCTCCATCTTGCCTAGAGGAAGAGGAAGATGTGTCATAATGGGCTGTCATTACTGAGCACAAAAAGCAACTGCCCTTTGTCATATCTCATGCTAGTGTCAGGACACTAGGGAGGAGAAAGGGTGTTCATGGTGCATGGATGGAAGAATTTACCCAGGGGAGGTGACGAAAATGAAAATGAAAATGAAATCATGTTCCGGGGAGTTAAAGAAACTGCCAATTGTCCTTTTAGATACATTTTCTGGATAAATTAAAACACTTTCATCTTGATACGTACATGTTTGAACCTGGGGTGTACTGGAGTGGGGACAGGGGCAGAGGGAGGTTTTAAATGGGGGAGCAGTGGGGTGGAGCATGCTGTGATGTTGTTGAATGTCAGAAAAGTAGAATTGTGTGCAGGATGGGTAGTTCGGGTGCTTAGCGATGAGTTCATCAGAGGTGATGGGACACATCAGCCGGCGCAGCAGCTCAGCATGGCCACAGAAATGCCACTGCACTTACGATCTTCGGGAATAATTGGTTAATTCTCAGTCTGGAGAGTGGTTGCACAGAGCCAGGAGTGTGCTGGGATCAGACGGCTCCAGTAGTCCTGGCACACGCGACATGATCAATGGCTGTTTTTGAGAGATCTTGATTTTAGGCAAATTTACTTTGCCATCATGAGTGCCACGCTATCAGAAAGACAAATTAATTTAACAGGAGTGACTTCCTGGTCCCTTATGAATTACTTTCCAGTTGTTTTTTAATAGCATCTCTTTATCTCTCACACAAGAAAACACAGTTGACCTTTAACCACCTCTTTTATAAATGAACCCAATTGCGGCTCAGCTTCTCCACTTTCCGATCTTTATCTCGTGGCACCTTGAATCCGAGCTCATTTGGATGCAGGTCCAGCTGTCTCTCTAATGGTATCTATCCATTAATTAAACACGGGGAGCTTAACAGCCTGCACAACAGCAGCTGTAAAGGATGAGAAGGCAGTTCTCCTTTAATCTACAAATATTTATTTTCTTTTGGGGATTGGTTGGGAAAAGATTAAGTGAATAGGAGGATAACCAGCTTACAGAGAATGTATGTGTTGTGATGGAAGCTTCCTGGTGAGTCACATCAGGTGCAGTTAGTAAGCAGGAAGGCTGGCTCCTAATCCCACAATCATAAATTATGAATGCCGGTTAAAACAAGTATCTTCCTCCATCTGGGCTAAGGAATGGGTCTTTGTTCTCTGAGTGTGTTAATAGATGCATGCAAATGAGTTTACAGGGAAGAGTGAGTATAACTCAAAAGGAATTGGACTCTGATATTTATGGGAGCCTGTCGGCGCAAGAGCCAGGTCATGACTTGTGTATTCTTATCCAGCCACAATGCATTATGGGCCTTCCTCCCGTCCATTTACAATTTCTCTGGCTTTTTAGACTCATTCATCACTGAACTGTGTACAAACATCCCTGGAATACCAAAACAATATACTGAAGGCTGGACACAGTTTTGGTTTTTAAACAATCCCATTTGTATACAGAGGCAGTGTGTGTGATGTAGAGTATTAGACAATGCTGTCAAATCAAATTAATAGAATAATATCTCAACTATTTCAAAAGTGATGCTGCATTGTAGTGTGTGTGTGTGTGTCTGTGTGAAATACTTCTTTAGCTAGAAACACATACAGTTGCATTTTAGAATATTCACATCTCAACAAATACCAGATTGTATTTACATTTCTATAATCTTCTCAAACAATGTCATTTATTGAACTTAAATAAATGTTTCCCTTTCTATTTGGTCCGGCATATATTTTGACTTGGCAAGAGTTGGCAGTTGTTCAGGAAAATGTCTTTAGGTTACCTCGGGTGCTTCTGAAAGGAGAACACAAGATAAAGACTTGGTTGTAAGTAGCTTTGGAAGGTGTAATCAGGTTGAAAAGAGAGCCTATAAAGTAGATTCAAGGAAGAAAGTAGTTCTTATGGGGTCTTGTAATTGTATTAAATATTAAATGTGTAAAATAGAATAATTTTGGAGTCTAATAAGGCAGTAGGAGTGAGGCCCCATAAGCTTCTTCTTCTGGGAGTTAACTTGGGTAGAAGTGGACTTCTATCAAGCAGAAAGCAGGAGGGGTTCATATAAAGACTGCTGTACCTGGTGATGCAGTCTAGTACCAACCTGGCCCAGTACAGAGAGACTGCACCAGGTACTGATGTGGCTATTGGAAAAGAGCATGTCCATCTACCTTCCATTACCAGTTGTGATGCTTTGAATAGGTATGGAACCCATAGACTCCAGTGTGAATGCTTGGCCCATGTACGTGGCACTATTAGAAGGTGTGGCCTTATTGGAGTAGGTGTGGCCTTGTTGGAGGAAGCATGTTACTAGTCTCCTAGTGTTCAATCTCTGAGCAGTGTAGAACACAGGAGATAACTTTTGCTGACTTCAGATTATGATGTAGAACTCTAGACTCCTCCAGCACCATATCTGCCTGCAGGCTGCCATGCTTCCTACCATGACTATAATGAACTGAGCCTTTGTTCATGGTGTCCTTCACAGCAATAAAAACCTTAACTAAGACACCAGTTCTTTAGAAATCGGGAAGATGATGAAACTGGCCCCATGTCTGTGGTATTCAAGTTCCAACAGCCAGCACCAGCAGGTCAGCACCCTCAACTCTGCAGGTAGCATTTTTAAAGGATGTAAAGTAGGATAAACCAAAGCTGAAGGGTAGCTGCCACAAGCTAACTCTGTATACAAGTGACACCTCCAAATGTGAGCACTTTAGGACAATCCTGCAGATACTCTCTAAAGACACAAGAATTAAATTTTCAGGGAACTATTCATGCTGAAGTTTGAAGTAGTTGAAGTCGGTACCACTGAAATTAGCATTATCATGGATCTCGTGGATCTTATGTGTTTCTACATAAGGGTAAGGCCTGTAAGATTTGGCTTACAACCTCATAATGACAATAGAAGCAAGAGTGTGCCTGACCAAGCCCTGTGGCTCGATGTTTTTATTCTTTCCTGGAAAAGCTCTCTTGCATGTGTATATCATCATGGTGCTAACCTCTCTTCACATCCTACTAGATGTGGAGTATTTTCCTGGGCTACACCATGGAGGCTGGAAGCCCCTTCCTTCCATATGACAGGTAATCATGTTGAGAGGCAGTCCTATTGCTCTTGTCTACACTTTTTCTGGCTGGCTTATCTCAAGAAGGTATTGATCAGAAGTGCGGGAAGAGGCTGTATATTCAACCCTACTGCCGAAGAGGGAGATTTATCTCAGTACAAGTAATGGAAGGTGGCAGGAAGAGGGAAAATATGGCCAAGGATCAGCTACATTCAACGAGACAGTGATGTCTGGAGGAGTCTGTGACAAAAAGAAGACAAATCAGACAGGTCAGACTGTCACTCTGAAGAGCCCGGCCGGCAGCACCTGCGGGTGATGTATGACGCTACAGGCTGCTGAGTGCTACCTTCCCAACCTGGGCTGTGTGTGCCTCTCATGAAGAAACAGATTTATTGTACTGTCGTTGGTGCATCACTGAGCAGAGCTGTGAGGGATTGTGGGTAATAAGTTCTCCCCCACCCATCACCCCAGCCCTGGTTGAAGCCAATAACTTGCCTTCTTTATCTCCGTAAGCAGAAGACACAGAGACAAAGAAAAATTGAACTCAGACTCAGCTTGCTTATCACCTCATCCTCCTTGTCCATAGAGTATGTGGTGAACACTGTGGGGGAAAAAGAAGAATAAAAATAACCTGAGGTAGTCGTATACATGCTCTTATATTTTTACAAAATTTATATCAATATTTATATAATTTTTAATAATATGAGATGATAATAATAAAATATGCCTGACATTTCTTTTCTTTCTTTTTTTCTTTCTTTTTTGTCAATAACATATACCTGAGGAGGAAGCTTGTCGCAGATGAAGAGGAGAGCGTTCCCATAGCTTATGGTTGGTAACATCAATCAATGCCACGTTTTGAAGTTTAAAAACTGTAGAATTTAATTTGTACATTTTCTTTGCATGTGTGGTTTTACGACTAGGGGAATTTTCTCTTCTAATATACCTGTAAAAATGAGCAAAGAGAGACGATGACAGAATTATCCAACTAGAAGTAAAACTTGGAAACAGCCTAAATGAAATTTGTTTAAAGTATAGTTTACAGCCAACTGTTACTCAGTGAAAAAAAAAATGAATTGGAAAAGGTAAGCTTTAGAACAGTTTGTATTGTGTGATTCCATACATTCGTGGAATCATGCGGTGTGTGTATGTTTCCTTGGAACATTTTTGGCATGGAATAAAAACATGGAGCAATAATTCTGGAAAATTCTACTAATGATAGTTGTAGAGATAGGAGCTTGATACTTTTAGAAGAAGAAATGATATATCCACAGTAGGTTTATTCATGTAAAAGTTAAACACATGCAAGGCAAAAAAAGCCAGTGGGAATATAGCTGTCAGGAATCCCCTAACTCAGACTGGTGATTAGCTAAGTGGCTGACTCAAATGGCCACGTTCAAGAAAATCTTTGCTACCCAATACTACCCTTACAAAGTACAGCGGCTCCCATCCTTCTAGATATGGTCTATGTATGACTTCTGCAACTGGAAAATGTGCCAAGAAATGGGGGGAAAGCTTGGGAGCTGGCTCAGTGGGTAAAGTGCCTGTTACATAAATGTGAAGAGCAGAGTTCAAATCCCCAGTACTCATGTGAACACTCTGTGGATGGGGCGGCTGCCAGCACTTGGGAAGCAGTGACAGGAATCCTGGAGTAAGCTGTCTGGCCACTACAGCAGGAATTTATGAGCCTGGGTTCAGCCAAAGGGTCTACCTCCATGAATAAAAGAGGAAAACGATGAGAAAATGTAGAGAGCCGCTATACGCTGCACCTGAGGATGGTGCTGGCTGAGAGTGCTCCTTGTGGTAAACAAGTCCTCATTTGGCTATTCAGCTGTGCAGGGGCAGGGAATAGTCATACATGGACGTATGGAGAGATGATACGTGGCATATGCTCATTGGCCTTTGCTTAGATATAAGCCTGGTCCCTGGGGTAGGTGGGGCCGCCACCTCCAGAAAGCTACAATCCTGAGTAAACTGCCTTGAGAAGGAACCTTGTTGTCTTGCGTCTAATTTCCTGCTGGCCAGAAAGGGCGCTGGACAAGAAAAGATCCTTGATATCAACTTCAAGCTTCTACACTGATATGCGTACATGCACACACATATATGTGGGACCACACACCTGTGACTATGTAAGCGCATATGCATGCACATCATACACATACACATGCAAAAATAAAATAAAAAGAAATTGAAGTTAAAAAAGTGAAGTGACATTGTTATGATGGTTTACTGACAGTCATCAACCACAGGGAACAAATCACTTACCTTCAACTGCCCTTCCTGGTTGTTTGTGCAAGAAGCTGTTACAATACTAGTGTAAGAAACGTAACTGTCTTTTAAGTCACTTCTACTTTTAGGAATTAAGACTTGGGATGCTTCTTGCTCTTCTTTTTATCTAAAACATCCTCATATTATTAAAAAGGAGGCGATCCAGAACATGTGGGAAATAGATCTTCAGTTCTTGGAAAATATGTGCGTTCAGAGACCATCATATTCTGAGACCACACATAACTGCTATCATGAGGTTTTGTTGATTGGAGACCACTTTATAAAATGGATCATATTCTTCTTCACTGGTATTTTAGGACACTTTTTTTTGACTCAGGTATGGCTAGACACTGGGCATATGAAGATGGAAGAATATGTTTTCATAGAGTTTGCAATCTAACCAGAAAAGTAAATACATGCTAAGGAGTTATGATGGAGAATACTAATTGCAACACAGCAAAAAGGAACACGTTTTAGTAAGGAGGTGGACACACTAATATTCAGAACTGGAAAGCACTCCATGTGTTAATGAGGCTCAAAATATCTACCATATAGACACCATTCTAAGCACTTACAAAGATGATTTATATGGTGTTGTAAAATCAAAATGTAATATTGAGACTTTGTTCTTGGGATACAGTGAAGCACTGAAGAATCTTGTGAGTTCATTTTATAAATATCTCTCATTTTCCTTTTTGAGAGGTCCTTTGTTTCTGCATTTAACATCATCATAAAAGTATCAGTGTCCCCTTGAATGCATTTTTTTCAAATTAGTTAATGGAGGGAAGATGCCTTTGAATACTGAACAAGACACAATGGATTCAGATCACCTAGAAAATATATTAGGGAATATTGAGGTGAATGTTAGCAGCCTTCTCAGTGAACACACTGAGCTTTTGAGGTTATAAAAGTCCAGTAGAACCCTTCTTCTCTTGCTATAGTCTACACTTCAATCCATTTACCTTAGGTTAAGGAATTCATATGGAAAACAATAGCCTGCCCATGTTAATGATGCATCAAAAATAAAATGTCTTTGGGTTGGAAAGATGGCGTACTGGTAAAGAGCTTGTTGCTCTTGCAGGAAACCCAGGCTTGGTTCCAGCATACACATAGTGACTCACAAGAATCTGTGACTCTATTCCATGGGCTCCAATGTTTTCTTCTGTTCTTTTTGGGCATCAGGAAGGTATGTGGTGCATAAACATACATAAAAGCAAAACACTCATACACATGAAACATAAAAATTATTAATAAGTAATAAAATAAACCAAGGAGGAAGAATATATAATAAAATGCGTCATATAAAATTCACAAATGATTAAAAAATATTTAAAAAGCAAATACTGTAAAAATACAGTAGATTAGCTGAACAGAGTGAGTACAAGTGCACTCTCTAATTGCACTTTTTGGAATGTGTTATCAGTTGCTTTTCTCATTGTTTAAATCGAACTCCTGACAAGAAGCATCTAAAGTGAGGATGGACTTAGTCTGACTTACAGTTTGAAGGTATGGCCCATCGTGGTGGGAAAGTATTGAGATCGTGAGCCACACAGGGTGTGGCGACAGGAGCATGGGGCTGTTACATCTCTACAGGAAATGAAGCAGGGCAGGACAGGAAGATAGGGACCACTGTAAACTCAAACCACTCCTCCAGCTAGCCCCACCTCTCAGAGACTTTGAAACTCTCAATAGAGTACTATCAGCTGGGTTTCAGTATTCAAACACATGAATTAATAAAGGCAAGCTGTCTGCTTTAACGCATTCCATTCAGACTCTCTTTCATCGCACAATAAGAGGCGAGCTGAGGGAATAGGTAGTCCTAGTCCAATATTCAATAAAAACAGAATGAAATTACAAAATAAAGAACACAAATATTCTGTATCAATTTTGTTTGATAGCCCAGTGTCTTCAGAATGAGAACTCTGCAGCTTCCAGAAGACTGTAGACTAGAATCAGTCTCTCGCCATCTGCTGGATTGAAGCAGGGTTTGCAATGCATCAGTTCCGCGGAGGGGAAAGGATTCCTGAACACATTTAATGTCTTCCCTCCACCTGCCAGAGAGAGTGCGCCCTTGTTTCTCGGCTGGTAGCAGTTTCCTGTGAATGCATTGTCTCCTCCCTTTGTCTTTACTGCTACAAAGATAGACTCAAATGAAAATTCCATTTATGTTTCATACCTGATGCATAAAATATAGCTTGTACACACAAATGACATTCAGGAAGTCGTGGTGATATTTTGGGCTTAGCTTCACCCTCAAGCTTGTTTAGATGACTGTGTTCAACCAGGGGACAAAATGTGCTCAAATAATCCAGACTATTGATTTTTTTTTGTCTTGTCTTTGTTTTTTTTCTTTCTTTCTTTTTTTTCCTTGCAAACATCTTGTAGATTAAAGTGTTCGACACAAGGTTTATTCTCACAAATGCACTCTATGTGATCTGAGAAAGAAGATATCTCAGTAAAGAAGTGGACTACCCAAACAATAAACATTTATATTATCAGGTTTATAGGTAGATCAACATAGCTTATAATTTTTTTTTTAACTTTTGTGAGATAATTAGGCTGATTTTAAAATCAAATCATTGTTTAGACACCTCATGGGGTGGGATGAAGTTCAAGACTACTTCATCATGGTATATAAGTGGAAGTAAGTAAATGTTGCTTTAGGGAAAGGGATTACTGTATGTGAGGAGCTGGTGGTCAAGGGTGAGGTACTTCATGGATTTTAGACTTGGAGTCGCTGGCACATTCACATTCAGCGAACAAATGTGGCTGGCATTTTTTGTTTGTTTGTTTGTTTAATTAATTGATTTGTTTTTAAAAGATAGTGTCCTTCTCTGTTGGACTCCTGGGCCTCAACCCAGCATTTATCTGCCCCAGCCTCCCAGGAAGCTGCACTGTAGAGTCTGGTGTCATACTTGGTTGATTGACATAATTTCTATGCTAAAGACTTGCCATCCTTTTCCACTTTGCTTTCCCCTCTCCTTCCTTCCTCTAGCTCTCATTGGCCCGCTGGCACTTACTATGTAACACAGGCTAGCCTCAGATTCATGGCAATGCTCCTGCAGAGTCGTGCAAGCCTGGTATTTGTAGGTAGGAACAACCACACTTTAATCCTTTGCCAGTTTGTGGAAGAGCCCACTGTGCTTCCCACTAGACATGCCAGCTCCGCATTGACAAGTTATGACTAGACATGGGTTTGAGGCAAGAATTTGTGGGGTCTTTTGGAGAACACCAAGTCAGACTGCAGGCTATCAGTTCATTCTCTGATGGAGAGGGTCAGAGGTCAGCAGGAAGGGCAGCTTGAGAGAGCGCAGGTCTAGAGTCTGGGGACCTAAGAACTGACAGCTGGCTGTGATTTTGTTATGTAAGGCCAGTTATTCAAGAACAGATCAGCTAAATCTCACATTTCCTTCTTGTCTGTCACTGGGGTTAGCCACTCTCACAGATGCAGATGACAAGAGGAAGGCAGCTGTAACGGAATAGAGTGTTCTATCTTGGGAAAACTTCTGTTTTTGCCCATTTTCAGTTAACTTCAGTACTGGGTCACATTAGAGATGTCATCCAAACACCTCTCCATGTTGTGTAACTTTGATTTAGAAGAGTGTTGTATGAGACTTGGGATAGAATTAGAAAATACACGTTTGAACAACTATGGGTGAAAATTCTGAAATGAGGCCATTTCTAAAGGCCACTTATTATTAGAACAATCCTTAACATATTTGAGAGAGTAATAGAAATGGCTTACTAGCAACTGAAGGAAAGGAAGTAAATTCTATTTTTGGTAATAGCTGCCACTGCTACAGCCATGATACCTTAGAGGGATATTCCTTTGTACCAATAAATGGCAGGAATTGAATACTGTTTCTTCTTTTAGCAGAAATGAGTCATTGTACAGTCTGTGTTTCTGAATGTTACACCTCTGTGAATACCAATGAAATAAAGAAATCCTACCTAAATTACCAGCCCATGTGACATGCACATTATAACATTGGTGGGCATCTTCCTTTCCAAAAGCAAAAGAGAATATATTAACAACCTATGCTCAAATGAGAAACTAGGCATATCCTCTTGTCATAAGGCAAGAAGAAGGCACAAGAATAGAGACAGACTCTTGGACATGTCCAGTGGGATAGTTGGACCACTACCAGTCTGTGATCTTCTAGAAGGCTGTCCTCTGGGGCCAATTGCCAACAACATGAATTTGACAATAATTTACTCACTCTTTTAAAAAATTATTTATGTTTTTATTTATTCAGATGTGTGTGTGTGTGTTATGTGTGCGTGTGTGTACACAATGATATATTAATGTGTAGTGGCCAGAAAAACTGGGGGGATTAGTTCTCTTCTGCTGTGTGGATCTTGGAGACTGAACTCAGGCCCTTAGCTTTTGCACCAAGTACCTTTATCCAATGAGACATCTCACAGGCCCGATTTATTCAAACTCTTAAGACCTACAAAGAAGCAGGCACTCAACTGAATTATGTTTGGAGACTATTGTTGAATAAGAATCAGAAACCATGTCCACACAAATGTTTATGGCTAGATAGAGCTCACCATTTCAAAGGGAGATTTGCTACACATTTTAAAGCACACATGGGGACAACTACCACACCACAAAGTCAAATCAAACAACCTCTAATATTTAGAAGACAATGTGTTTAGTATGACTTTTCACTACCATGAGAAAATTGCTCAAAACAAAACAAAACAAAACAAACCAAAAACCAAAAACCAAAACCCAAAATCCTCTCTATAGCTAGTCCATCCCATTCTTCCTTATCTTCTGTTAAGACTGGTCAGCACTAATTGCGCCTTGCATCTTTGGAAGTCAGATCTTATATATGCCGTGATGACCTGGAGACTTAGCTATCAGTTTCCTCAAAGAAGTTGTGGGTCTTCATCTGCCATGTCCGCCCCACCCCGCACCACTGGGTACGGTCTCTTGGGGAGGAAAAACGAAGGGCATTTGACTACACTTATTCCATGGTGCTTGGCCATGGGGAAGTTTGGGAGTGGGGTGTAGGGGAGCGCAGTCTAAAATGTGGGAAAGCTGGAGCTAGTTTAGGGGTCCCTAGGACCTGCAATGAGGTCAGGCCATGAGGTTCTCAGACTTGAGGACATCCAGGCATCCATGCGGGGAGTTGGGGGAAGGCAGAGAGGGGAGAAAAGAGAGCTCCAACTTGTCCCAGTAGTGATTATCCTTAGCTTAGCGAAAGCAGACTGGAAGCGAAGAGAGCTGCAGCTCTATAGGTGAATGCCTTCTCTACGGCTCCCCACCGTGGAGCTTGATGAAGGAGAGAGTCCATAGTTCTAAACTGTTTATTGACTATTCGTGGTAGAAAATGGATGCATACCTATACCCTACACCCACTTCTCAGGATGGATCTGAGATGAAATACTTTTTGTAGGGTGGAATAGGAATGGAAGCTTATTGGCTAAGCCCTCCCGGCCTCTAGGTTGTTCATTAGCATGTCTCGAGAACTCTGTTCTGGGCCTACTTGACTACAGGTCACGTTTCCTTATGTGAGGAGTGTAGCACGTGTTCCAGGCCAGAAACCTGGCAGGGAGTGGGGCATCACCTATGACTCAGGCGTGTGCTCCCGTAGTCTCAGGGTCTCAACCTGTTCCTCCTAACCAAGCTTCCTGGCATGGTTTTATTGTCCAAGAGGAAGTTACCTCAGAAAACTGTTTCTTCATATCACCCAGTCTTTACAGTTGTAAAGTGTAGTCATTTCTAAGAACATGACCTTTATCTTTGGCTTTATCAAAATAGAATTATGTTTCCAGATAGTAACCAAATAAATCTCCAGAAATGTTTTTTCTTTCATTTATTTTTTTTT